>CABFWO010002212.1:4300-32936 GCA_902155825.1 Timema genevievae
CCCCCCAAGTTCTCATACTTGACCCCTCCCACCCCACAGGACCTTCATTAACATGTAGTTACCTCCTTCGGTGGCAGCATGGTCTAAGGCGTCACAATCGTGTTAGACTAGACTGATGATGACAGGGAGATCGGGGTTCGAATCATGGTTGTATATACTGAGGTGATTTTTCCTAAATTGTTTTTCCGCTCTTCCTCCACGCAAATGCGGGTACGCTTCCTTTAAATTCGTCCTTTATCATCCCTAGCTTTATACCGTTATTGGTACATGTGCGTACGCTTATAGCCTGAACAGGTAGTAAGACATAGTACTAAACAAAAAAAAGAAGAGTGTGACGCGTTTGACGACATGACCACCGATGCGGCTCTCATACTTGTCAACAGAGAGGTTAAATATAATTTAAAGTGCGGCGTAATTTGCTTTGCGTGAGTGCGCGAAAACTAACTAGATATATTTTACTGACTTGCATCGGTCGTCACATGTTCTAACACGTCACTATCGTGTCACACTAGACCTGGTGATGAGTGAGTTCGGGTGTTCGAATCCCCATCAGGCGTACTGAGGGTGATTTTTTTCCCCCCATTAACAGTTTCTTGCTCTCCCTCCGCGCATATGCGGGTACACTTTTATTAGATACTAAGTTCCTTTTCCCTATCTCATCAGCGTGGCTAGTGTGTGTTACAACCCTAAGGGGTACTAAAACAAGACGAAACTTGGTCACTTACCTTACATTATTTTTATTTTTTATCAGAATGTAAGACGTGGCTAAATGTTTTATACAAATGTGTGAAAAAGAGAAATATTAATTGTTTTAATAATAAAAGAGCATGTATGACTCTGTGTATGGATGTTGTTGAAGAGAACTGTGTAGACAAGGATAGGGAAGTGTGGAGAAAAAACACATCGACCTCAGCTAGGTTCGAGCTCACGAACGTTGGGTACAGAGGTGAGAACGTTACCCCAAAGCCCCCGTTATATTACATGACGAGAATAAAATTAGGGTTTTTGGAAATAAAGTACATAACTTTAAAATGTTTGGTCCAAAAAAGAGATGAAGATAGTGGAGAGCAGAGAAGGTTACACAATTATGAATTACATACCCTGTACTCATCACTATAGACAGTGTTAGGGTAGTCGAACTTATAGTAGGAAGGACGTGCAGCATGAATGGAAGAAACTAGAAGCTTGTTCAGGGTATTTATTGACTAGTGAACCCAATGGAAAGACCTAGACACAGTTGGGAGGATAATATTAGAATGGACCTGAAATATAGGGGTGTAATGAGGTGGACTGGATAGAACTAGTTCAAATTACAGATAGGGTGTAATGGGCTGAACTGGATAGAACTAGTTAAATATAGGGGTAGGGTGTAATGAAGTGGACTGGATAGAACTAGTTAAATATAGGGGTAGGGTGTAATGAAGTGGACTGGATAGAACTAGCTCAATATAGGGGTAGGGTGTAATGAGGTGGACTGGATATAACTAGTTCAAGATAGGGATAGGGTGTAGTGAGGTGGACTGGATAGAACTGGCCCAAGATAGAGATAGGTAGCGTACTCTTGTAAGTTTAGTAATGAACCTTCGAGTTCTTAATGCTATTGAGTAAAGTATCTTTTCCCCCTTTGGGTTGGTCGTACCTGCTCCAACGTCTCGACACTGATCTATGGCAGCGACGGACCGGTCCTTTATGTCATCTGGCAGCATCTTCTTAGCCATAGAGATGGCGAAATCTGCGTTGTATTTGTTGTTCTTCATCTGAGAACAAGTTCAACTACTCGGCAAATATCCTCCTTTGGTTGCATTTTTATTTTATCGATAACAATATTTACCGAAGGAAAAATCCTACTTCTTGCTATCCAATTTGGATGAATTTTCATTCAGATAAAACAGGACTATGACGTAATATATTTACAAAATCGATACCACATCATTTACGAATGATTATTCCTGTCGGCTTCTGAATAAGGCCAGGATCGTGATTGACTTAACTTTCCCCATTAACGTTCACTTAAGGTGGGGATGAAGGGGACGAGAGAAAAGGTCAGTGTTTTTTTGCAATTTTGATAGCAAAACTGTTTTTTGGCCAACATAAATAAAATATTGTTCCAGTATAAACATTATAGTTTAGTCCTCTTCACATTTTGAATATCTGTCATGCGCATAGTGGTATTAGATAAGAAACTTTTTAAATGAAGAGAAAAAGTTGTCATTAAAATTCCAGGGCACACTTGAAAGATATTCAATGAGTGTTGATATCACCATGTGAAGAAAACTAAACTCCATGTTTATAATGTAGATTTGGTTGATTTATTTTGATATTAGAACCACACACACAAACTGACCCTTTCTCCCTTCCCCTACACTCCCTTTAATGCAAATAAACTAGTGTGTGATCAGGATTCTTGAAACGTAACAAATCGAGCAAATCACAGTCAACGGATTTGGACGGTTTGAAAACCAATATTGTTCACTAAAACTGAACCCAAGCATTACTGTCGGGATCACGATCAACTTAAAGTTAACTTAACGTAACTTAACGTAAAGGATCTCTAACGTAAAGGACCTCCTCGTGTTTTTAAGTGGAAGCTATCCCGATGCAGTTAACTTAACGTAAGAGATGTTCTGGGAGGTAATTCATTTGTTGGTATTATGACCAATGTCTACTCTTTAGCGTAAGTTCTAATGATCAGACATTGAAACAAAATAATTAAACTAAAATAGGAAAGCTAAATTTTATCTAAAAAAAGTTTAGTAATATATATTTATTATATCGATTGAAAACTGTAAACACTCACAGATCATCACTGTAAAACTAGTACAAATCACAGATCATACTCGAGAATGTAGATGTTTGGCTCGAGTTGTTACGTTAAGTTACGTGAATCGTGATCACACATACGTTAATTTAACTTTAAGTGAACGTTACGTAAGTTGGTCGTGATCCCGGCATAATGGCGTATTAAGCTACAATTACTTGCAATAGAAGCTTTAGGCTATTGTCAGATTAACGCCGAAAGGTGTGGTTTCTTAAACACACACTAGCCACAAATTACTATAATATTATGGTCGATATGTTAGCATGATAATGTTATTAATGTAAAATGTGAATTTTTGATCAAATAGGTGGATCCCTATTTAAAAACTTCTCTAATGATAATAGTTTATTCCGAATGTCCTATCATGTTATAATAATAAAAATATTCTTACCAACCAAATTAATAGCTTATTTTTGCTAAACAAGTTGATTCAAAATAAAAATACTTACTTGTAATTTCCATTTCTGTCGCAATCTAACACCATAGAATCCTAAAATTATCTATATTATGATTATAGATTGCTTCTTAAATTCCACAAACTCTTTCTTTCAAATATCAAAGTTATTAACTTTTCACAGTTCATCATTTTACAATGCCTTTCTCAAGATACAGTACAGACGATCTCTCGAAAATCGGACAGTTCTGCCATAAAAAAAACAAATCTATTTGAATATGTCCGACGTTGGACGTATTCGGCCGAACTTAACGGCTGTACTACGACCAAGTTAATGGAGGACCATGAGATTGAAAATATCGGGGGAGTCGGCCAAGTAAGCCCGAACAATATTTCGGCCGAATACGGTGCTACTGTGACCTTAAGGATTTACAAAATAAAGTGTAACAAGAGGCTACGACGTTTTAGAGTTTGAGAGACGTGGACAAAATATACCGAAGAAGTCTTCTGCACACCATAAACAAGCAAATAAAGTGCTAAATAGCCATGTGACGTTGCTCGCAACATGATTGGCCGGCTAGAACACGTGGTTTCATTCAATCGGCTTTCATTTAACGTGAAAGTTCTTCTCCGGACAACTCTCTCGTTTAAGTTAACGTTAAGTTAACTGCATCGTGATCGATTCCATTTAAAAAAATTAGGAGAACATTTACGTTACGTTATGTTACGTGATTATTAAGTGAACGTTACGTGAACTTTTAAGTTTATCGTGATCCCGGCATAAAGCCAAAGCATTTTTTCCTCCCATACAAATGATAAAAAATGAGAGACTATGAGTTAATGAAGTACTGAACTTACCGCCATCATTAATCCCATGACGCACTTGATGTAACACTGAAACACACAGAAATCAAACATCATGTCCTTATTTCGAACCTTGTTTATATTTTTACTGCCTTCAAGAGATAAACTCAACAAATTAAAAAATACCCGCAAATTATCGATTTAATTTTTAAATTTGTTACTCGTCTTTATTAATTATTTTAAATTCTAAATAAACGTATAGACCTATTACTATCACTGTTATATATAATATATCCTCGACTTACACGGATTCAAACTACGTGGATTCGTAGACACGCGGTTGGGTTACTTTGACTTACGACTATCAATGCCTTCTAGCAAGCGCGCCTTCAAACATAAATAGATGGTGCTCCTAGTAAGCTGATGCACGTACCACCACCATTTTGTTTGTTTCGACCTTGAGTACAAGCGATCTTATCAAGGTTTTTTTTCATAATTAGAACCTGTATAGATATCAAAAATACACCGTATTTAAGCACCATTCGACTTACACGGTTTTTCAGATTTCACGGAAATGTACGGAACGATTTAAATACGTAAGTTGAGGACTTACTCTAATCGATCCAGATAACGGATATATCCTAATTAGGAGGGAAAAAAATTACCTTTAGCTTTCTATCGTCAACGAACTCTCCTTGTTGCAATTTGTCAAGAAGTTCTAGAAAGAAAGAAAAAAATACACTTAAAAAAAAAGCAGTTGACCCAATGTAAAGAGAAAAGAAAGGTAGTACCTCTTGGAGGTATTTAATTACCTCATTGCTTACATCAACAGGTACACAGCAGTTATATTTTAATAAGAAGACAGTCAAATATATATATATATATAGTATATATATGGATTAATAAATAAGTAGAGTGATGACGTCAGTAATTTGGACATTGGTGTGGATTTAAGGGTTTATTTACTATTTAAAGTTCCAAGATGTGACCTGATTTTTAACAAATTATCTTAAATTTAGCTTTGTGTATGAAACTCACTGGTTTGTGTACCGAGTGACGTCACAAGCTCAGCCAATCAGTTGTCTTTCTCCATCTGGCGCTACCTTCTGTTCTATTTACATTGGTCCTACCAGCATGAAGCATTTTAGTTATTAGAGTAAAAAGATTGGCTACTTTTATATCAAGAGTATAATAATTATATTCTGAGCACTATTCTTCAAATGTAACCAATTTTTATCACCGCGTCTTACTACCCTTTCATGTTGTACGCCTATATGGACCCTACTAATTTCATTAATGTGTTAGGGATTAGAACAGTTGAATTTAGAGGAAGTGTAACCGCATTAGCATGGAGGAAGATTAGAAAACCATTTAGGAAAAAACACCTTCAGTACACTAGACCACGATCGAACCCCTATCATCCTGTCTTCAGCAGGCTAGTCTATTGCGAGAGTAGCACCTTAGACCATGCGGCCACAGATGAGGGTAATATAACAATTTATTAGAAGCTTTGTGTCACGCTAAAATTGGCTAAAAAAGAATGCAATCCAATTTTGGACAATAGAGCTGTAGCTCCTTTTTTAAGTGTATGCTTTTTTTTCCACCGCGTCTTACTACCCGTCCGAGCTAGCTCCAGTTAATGACAATAATGGGATGGGGATGAGGAAGGTATGTTTTAGAGGAAATGTACCCGAATATTTGTAAAGGTAGAGTGGAAAACCATTTAGGAAAAAAAAAGATGAGATTTGAATCCAGATCTTCCCGTCACCGGCAGACCATACTAGATGAGCCTGACATTTAGTCGACGTACCCACCAATATGCAACAAATTGAGGATAATATTAAAAAGTAATTGTTTGTTTTTAACCTTTTGACACTCCACTACGAGGTTGACAGGAGCCTCTCATCATTTTACCTACTTGTTTGACCTGCGAAATGGACATTGCCTGAAACAAAAATAAAAAACATGGTATAGTCTTTACCAATAAAATGTATTCTCAAATAGAGTGTGAGGGGGGAGGGAGCAGTCTATTAGTACAGTCCCGTCAATTGGAGCTGGCAACCACCCACAACTCCCCACGGTATAATACAATATTTGAAAAATTAAATTATACTAAAATAACATTTTATGTTTTAAAAATACGAAGCTATATTGGATTACTAATTTATTTTGAACAACTAATTTTTTTAGATTTATATTAAACCTCCTGTTACTGTTAACTGCTGATAAAGGGCTTGAGGACCTCCATATTAGTCATCACTATATATTACTGAAGGACTTAATCGTGATGTTTGATACACCCTCTGCTTTTTTAAGAAAATTGTAAGTGCTATTTGATTGTTGGCAATCATCATAGTAAATAAAATAAAATTTATCAACAGCGATTTGGGTGGGATGTAGGGGACTCGAGAAAATGACAGTGTTTTTGCAATTTTTATGGCAAAACTTTTTTTTGGGTCAAAAGAAATAAAATACTGCTTCGTTAGAAACATGAGTTTAATTTTCTTCACATGGTGATATCAACATTTGTTGAATATCTGTCAACGGTGTCCTGGAATTTAATGACAACTTTTCCTCTTCGTTTAGAAAGGTTTGTCATCTAATGCCGCTATGTCCATGATAGATATTCAACAACTGTTGATATCACCAGCTGAAGAAAATTAAGTTCTTTGTTACCACTGGAGAAATATTTGATTTATTTTGACAAAAAAAAAGTTTTGCTATAAAAATGGCGAAAATACTGCCCTTAGCTCGTGTCGCCTACATCCCACCTTAACTAAAATATTTTTTAAGTTATATACTTGAACTTACCGATAAATGGTAAGCTCCGATTGCTACGAATAGACAAAAAACCAACAAGTTCATTTTGATCTCTGTTTGGTCAAATTTAAAAAAAATCAATGTGGTCGCATGCTCATATTCGGCGTCCTTTTATAAGAAAGGTTCTCCTAAATAATTTGCCCCAGCACCCTTCTTTAGTTCCACATGGAAATTAGATAATTATATGATATTAATTAAAATTATCAGTATTAGAACAGTCCCCCAAGGTCTTTTTAATTGTCAGAAAATGTAGTTAAAACAAACTTTGTGTAGGCCGCATCCTGCATAGGGGGGTTATTAGTCGCTAAACAGCGACCACAACCACATTGGCAGCGTAATTCCAAGTTTCATGAATGAATGGTCGGCCATTTTGTATCGCATTACGTTCATTCATCTCTCGGGGCTTCATTCTAAGAATGGTATAGTACATGGTTCGACCAAGTATTGAACGAGTCATCCAAATACTACAAGTTATTTCTGTTTTAAATTTAACGTTTTTATTATTTAACAAATTTAAATTTCCTAAATTTTACTCTTTTTTTTATTAGAGTGATTAGAATTAAACCCCAAGACTAATATTTGTAAACAGAAAGACACAATTGTAAATGCTTTATCATTAGAGTTTATTATTAGGTGTTCTGTCTTACGACAGGTCCCCTCCTGTTGTCAGTGAACTTATATCACCAATGCACCTTGTCCCCTGCCTCCTTTAGCTTCCAGTATTTTCTTATTTCCTTCAAGCCTCCTCCTTCCTAAGCTCCTCTTTCCCTCAACCTTGTCTTCTATGACGTTGTGCAGAAGACAGTTCCTCCTAAGGATGTGTCCGATCCAGTTTGCTTTGTACCGAAGAATCACATCCAAAAATGGTTCTCTTCTCAACCACTCTTCTTAGAACTTGTTCATTTGTCCCCCTGTCTGTCCTCCTGATATTCTCACCCACTCTTCTTAGGACATAATCATCCTGTCTGTCCACCTGATCTTCTAAAGTCTTCTCCAGAACCACATTTCAAAGCTCTCCAATTATTTCTTTTCCATCTTCATTAGAGTCCAAGTTTCTGCTCCATACAGTGCGATGCTCCAAATGTAACATTTCATCAGTTTATTCCTCAGTTCCAAACTCAACTTGCTGGTCAGCAGGAACCTCTTCTTATTGAAAGCTTCTTTGGCCCTGGAAATCCTCGACCTAATATCCTTGGTGCAGCTCCTTTGTCAGCTGACTTCCCAGATACTTGAACCGCTCTATGTTTTCAAACTCCTGTTTTCCAATTTTGATTTTCAGTGGTTCTTCATTTTATGAAATTCCCATCTCTTTTGACTCCTCAATTTTTACCTCCGTGCCATTTATTTTAGTTTAGAATATTTTTTCTTAATTGGCTGTTACTAAACTAAGCCCTACTTGTACATTAATGTTCCTACTAAAATAAAGGTAACCTTTTTTTTGGTCGCCGCGTCTTACTACCCGTTCGGGCTGGACGCCTATGTACTATTAACGTAAATGTGTTAGGGATGAGGAAAGTTGAATTTAGAGGAAGTATAATCGCATTTGCGTTTAGGAAGTGAAGCAAATTATTGAGGGAAAAAAACATTCTTAGTGAACCTTAACGGGTTTCGAACCCCGATCTCTCCAACATCATCAGTCTCGGTCTATTACGAGAGTGACACCCGAGACCATTTGACCACCAAAGTGGGTACTTGTTTTAGTTAAGCTACGAGTTGCTACCAACTTAAATCACTCAGTTTTAAGTGGACGAGATGAGAAACAATATAATGAGGATTTGGCGGAAAACTTGCACTCATCGGTGATTGAACCCCCACGTTTCATGGCCCTCATTTAATCTTCCCTGCTGGTAAGTGGATCTTTTCTCTCGAGCCACCTTAATGTTCAATAAAGAAACCACCCGCCTTAAGATCGCTACCGCCCTCCTTTGAACGTTTCGCCGCGAGCTTTCCCCCCCTCACTCCACCCCCTCACATGTGCATCAGTTCCCATCATCATCCCCTAATACCACCCGCGTCTCACCTCCCTCAACTCACCTTTTTGGTTTTATTTTTTTACCACCACGTCTTACTACCTGTTCAGGTTGTACGCATATATGATAATTACTCTAACGGGATAAGGATGAAGAAGGAAACGTTTTAGAGGTAATGTACCTACATTTACTTGAACAGTGGGAAACCATTTTAAAAAAACCTCAGTATACCCGACCGGGATTTTAACCCCAATCTCCCTGTCATCGGTGGGCTAGTTTAACACTATACTGACGCCTTAGACCATGCGGCCACTGAGTGGTTGTCTCTCCTTAAAGAACTACAATATCTTCTCACAGCTCACTGGAGTATTCAACCATTACTTCTTTGAATCAAGCAGTCCATACTCTGTCTTACCTTACTACCCGTCCAGGCAATACGTGCTCCACGTCTTACTACCCGTCTAGAAAATACGTGCTCCACGTCTTACTACCCGTTCGAGCGCCTCACACACTTATACTTTTGTGTTAGAGATTAGTAAAATATAATTTATCGGAAGTGTACCACCATTGTGTTGAGGAATATTAGGGAAAACAACCTGAGTACATTAGGCAGGAGTCAAACTCTGACCTCCCTCCCAGTCTCCAACAAACCAGACAACGAGACAGACGCCTTGGTTCTTGTTTCCCTCTCAGGTTGTATGAATCCGTCAATATGTGTTGTTTTCAAGGTGTACCTGAAGCAAGATTGTATAAAAAACTATGTCTATTGGTTCAATAAGTTCCTACTTTAGGCGGGGGTGTATGGTACGAGAGAAAAGGTAAGTATTTTTGCAGTTTTTATAGTAAAACTTTTTTTTTGGTCAGTATAGATCAAATATTTCTCCAGTAGAAAAAGAGTTTAGTTTTCTTCACATGGTGATATCAAAAGTTGTTGAATATCTGTCAAGGGTGTTCTGGAATTTAATGACAACTTTTTTCCTTCATTTAAAAAGTTGGTAATTTAATTACTGCTATGACCATGACAGATATTCGACAACTGTTGATATCACTACGTGAAGAAAATTAAACTCTCTGTTTGTACTTGAGCATTATTTGATTGATTTTGACCAATTAAATGTTTTGCTATAAAAAAATGCGAAAACACTGTATTTTTCTTGCATCCCATACGCCCCCACCTTAATCATCAACTGTTAAGTCCTAGGTACCGCCGATGATGAAAAACGTCAAAACCGTGAAAGAATCCACCCCTGAAAAAGATGGAAGCTTCAAGGGAACAATTTGTCGAGGGATGGGTGCTAATGTACAAACAATGTTCCTACCGCGGGAACAATTACACTTGATTTCCTCCCTCTCCCCCCTCATCCTTTCCTCCCCCCGCCCTCCAGGGGCCTGGAGACCACTCTTACAAGGCAAACACCAGCCAGCGCGGCGTCTGCAGACTTGCAGAAAAAATAGACAGATTCATGTCTAAATAAGGAGGGGAGATTACGCGTTAATCCCCGGTGGTGTCACTGTTCATTCAGAACGGTTAGGCCTATATCACACTGTTCATTCTGGACTGTTATGCCTATATCACACGGTTCATTCCGAATGGTTAGGCCTATATCACACTGTTCATTCCGAAAGGTTATGCCTATATCACACTGTTCATTCAGAACTGTTAGGCCTATATCACACTGCTCATTCAGAACGGTTAGGCCTATATCACACTGTTCATATCAGAACGGTTAGGCCTATATCACACTGTTTATTCAGGACTGTTAGGCCTATATCACACTGTTCATTCAGAACGGTTAGGCCTATATCACACTGTTTATTCAGGACGGTTAGGCCTATATCACACTGTTTATTCAGGACGGTTAGGCCTATATCACACTGTTCATTCAGAACTGTTAGGCCTATATCACACTGTTTATTCAGGACTGTTAGGCCTATATCACACTGTTCATTCAGAACTGTTAGGCCTATATCACACTGTTTATTCAGGACGGTTAGGCCTATATCACACTGCTCATTCAGAACGGTTAGGCCTATATCACACTAGGATGCCATGGCAGCGCTGTTAACTCCCATCCTGACCTCACTACGTGTATTCTTGCCGGTAGCACTGCCGTGACATCCTAGTGTGATATTGGCTCTTTAATGGCGTTTATGGCAGTGTCGTGTCGTGGATTGTTGCCAGGGTAGTCAGAGTTAGTTTAAAATGTGCCTGTGAATTGTTCTCATCACTCAGTAGATCACTCATTGGTCAGGTATCAGATAACATACATTCCCATGTGAGGTACGTAGAGGAGAGACTATGTATGACTGATCAAATGGGGGAAACATATCACAGGTACAGTTGTAACAAGCTCTGGTTACCCTAGTCAAATGGAGACAGAGTGGGGGAGAACATATCACAGGTACAGTTGTAACAAGCTCTGTTTACCCTGGTCAAATGGGGACAGATTGAGGGAGAACATATCACAGGTACAGTTGTAACAAGCTCTGATTACCCTGGTCAAATGGGGACAGAGTGGGGGAGAACATATCACAGGTACAGTGTTAACAAGCTCTGTTTACCCTGGTCAAATGGGGACAGATTGAGGGAGAACATATCACAGGTACAGTTGTAACAAGCTCTGTTTACCCTGGTCAAATGGGGACAGAGTGGGGGAGAACATATCACAGGTACAGTTGTAACAAGCTCTGTTTACCCTGGTCAAATGGAGACAGAATGGGGGAGAACATATCACAGGTACAGCTGTAACAAGCTCTGTTCACCCTGGTCAAATGGGGACAGAGTGAGGGAGAACATATCACAGGTAGTTGTAACAAGCTCTGTTTACCCTGGTCAAATGGGGACAGAGTGGGGGAGAACATAATCACAGGTACAGTTGTAACAAGCTCTGCTTACCCTGGTCAAATGGGGACAGAGTGGTGGAGAACATATCACAGGTCAGTTTTAACAAGAACTGATACCCTTGTCAAATGGGGACAGAATGGGGGAGAACATATAACAGGTACAGTGTTAACAAGCTCTGCTTACCATGGCAACATTCCACGACACGGCACTGATATGTATTATTGGTCAAATAGAGACAGATAAGTTAAGAACTACATCAAGGATTCATCTTGAGAAAGGGAGGTAAACTACAACGTTAACATCGGAAGGGATCAAACCCCCAACCTTCCTGTTCAGAGCTAGGTGGAGCAGGACCAGATGAGTGTATTTAAATTGCTGTATTACACTTGGGTGAACACTAAATAGTCATAAGAATATTAGAGAGGATTTTTTACAATTATTTCTACTAGACAGTCAAGGACAATTCAAAGAATACTTAGATGGATGGAGAAGGACACACAGTAATTCACTTAAGAGCTTAATATAAATCTAAGACTATTATGTTGACCTAAGTGTTTAAGTGTTCATCTCAGGACCTAATGTTCTTTGGTTCAAACCCAGCTGCGGTCGATGTATTTTTCCTTGAGCGTTAAAAATCCTTAGCACAACTCACTTCGGAGAGGAAGTAAAGATGTCGGTCCCAAGGGGAATTGTAGCATGTAAAAGAATCCTCGACGGTTTGTGGGAATACTTTTCCCGCCAAAATTGGTAGGCCCTTTCGCTCTCGCTCATGGAAAATTATCGTGTGCTGATATAATTAGTCAGTTCAGAAAGTGCACGTTAAATACCCCAAATTAATAAATTTTAAAAATGTTATTGTTAAAGTAGTGACATATAAGGAATTTTGAAATTAAAAGATGTAAATTTTTCTTTTGTTAAAATGTAACTATTTGAAATCATTGAATAACTATTTATAACTTATATACACTTGCTAAAACTGTGCAATAATTTTTTTGTCTGACGACCTTAAATCCTTTTTCCTCTAAAAAAAAAGTGTACAGTTTTATTTACCATGTACCATGGCTATCTACCATATGTCAATTTTGAATAAATTCATCAGATCAATTTTAGAAATATTTCAAAAATCATTCTTTGGTAAACTGCCCTTAATTTGAAGTCTAGGATCAAAATCATCACTTGGCCTCGAGGAATGCCCCCATATGGCATCTAAATATAAAGTTTGAACGAAATCAATCAAAACGTTTCGTATGTAGCCCCAGAGACAGACAGACAGACAAGGGTGCAAACAGACGTACAGATCATCAGACAGACAGACATGAAGACAGAGAGGAAGTAAAACCCCATGTTCGTCACACTCACGAGAGACTTTCTAAATTACATTCATATAACTTATATGAGAGAGTAAAAAAAAATGATTAAAATGGCTTTGGTAGCTAGATTTAAATTAAATAGCCAATATATAACTGTTGTTTAGTTACGGCTATAGCCACATTTATATAACATATTCTTTAAATTGAAAGAATTACACATGGACACGGGAATAGAACGCATGACCTTTGTCAAAGTACGTATGTCAATGATCTGACCACTTAGCTATCCAGGAGTCGTCCTAGGGTCATTCTTAAATCATATTTTAAGGCAGAGTCTGTGATGGACATGGTGGAAATCTTCAGCTACATATGTGTGATCAGTTAATATCACGAGCTATCAGATGACGCAGCCATCTTCGATTCTGGAGGTCCCTGGATAGATCAGTGGTTGGAGCATTGGCGCACTAAACCAAAGGTCACGTATTCGATTCCCGTGTCCATGTATCAGTTTTAAATTTAAAGAATATAAACAAATTTGGTTATATCAATTAGTTTGTTAGCACCGCGTCTTACTACCCGTTCGGGCTATAAATTCATGTACTAACTACGCTAATGGTTTTAGGGACTAAGAAGGTTATATTTAGAGTAAGTGTACCTGCATTTGTAAGGATGGAGAGTGGGAAAACCATTTTGGAAAAAACCTCAATACACCTGACTGAGATACGAACCTCCTCGTTATCGGCAGTCCAGCCTACCGCGAGAGTAGCGCGTTAGACTACCATGCGGTCACCGAAGTGGGTTTAACTCAATTAAAATTGATAAAATTTTGTAGTGACTTTCTAGCTAGATCTAGCAATAGTATTGAAAACAGGTTGAAACGTAAAAATTACTTTCTGGCGAGCTTTTTTTGCTAGAAAAAAAATAATTCATCCGATCGAAATGGCGAGCTACTCGCTGATGACTGTGTTGTGGACGCATGTATAACCACAGGGGCAATCAGTTATAATTCGTGTTCCGTGAGGCGTAACCTCGCGTCAACCTTGGGACTTAACTCAGGTTCGTCTCTTTTACGGATGTTGATCATTTGTCAGCAGTTTTAGATTGTCAAGAGTTTTTCAATGAATGGAGTATGAATAACATACGAGAGGCGAACAAAATGAATTAATGTTACTGTGTATTAAAATCCACACGCAAACGAATGCAAAGGTGTTATCTAATCTGATCAAATCAGTTTGTACAACACGAGGGGAGGTATAATAAACATTATCTTTATTCATGTGGAGGTTCGGCCACCCAACGCAGATGCTGATAAAATCAAATAATAGTTTTATTTCCTGTCAGCAAAAATTTATTTTTAGATATTTATTTCATCCAGAAGTAAAAAAAAAAGCGCTATCTTAAGGCGAATAGTATTTTTTATAACACCGCGTCTTACCACCTGGTCAGGTTATACGCGTACGTATTAATTACGCTAGTGTCTTAAGGATGAGTGAGGTTGGATTTAAAGAAAGAGAAACCGCATTTGCTTGGAGGAAGATTGGAAAACAATTTACGGAAAACCATCCTCAGTACACCCGATCGGGAGTCGAACCTCGATCCCTCTGTCATTGGTGGTCTAATTTATCGCGAGTATTACGCCTTAGACAATTCGACCACTGAGGTTAGTAGATCCAAATAGAAGCTTACTAAATTACAATAAATTATATAATTTAAACATACACATGAAAATTTGTTGTAATATTTTATTAAACTAGAATTTATAGCAATTTTTTTTTTAGAAAGGAGCATTCGTTCGTTGTTCTAATACTAGTATTTATGTATTCTATACTTGCTACTTTTTTCTACACATTTTTTACTAATTAACCTGAATAATCTACATTTTATTAGGACATGGCATATTTATTTGTAAAGTTGTTTGTACATATATATGAATGGAGTGGGTGAGAAGAGATCCATTTTGGATGTGATTCTTCGGTACAAAGCAAACTGGATCGGACACATCCTTAGGAGGAACTGTCTTCTGCACGACGTTATAGAAGGAAAGGTTGAGGGAAAGAGGAGTTTAGAAGGAGGAAGATTAAAATATTGGACGACTTGAAGGAAAGAAGACAATTCTGGAGCTGAAGAAGGAGGCAGAGGACAGGATGCATTGGTGGTCTAAGTTCACTGATATAAGGAATGGACCTGTCGTAAGACAGAAAACCTAAAAGTAATACTTAAATAAAATATTTAATATGGTATATACTATAATGGTAATCAACTATATTTTGTGTAGGTATGACAAACTACAGTCTAGTTTTAAAAGGAATAATATTATCTGACAGAAAAGTTACTATATCTTCTTTCACATATTCATTCATACGTCAATTCATATGATACGTATCTGTAACTTTTGTAAGATATTATCAATACAAATAAAATAACAATAATATATTTAAATGCTATCAACAATAAAATAAGTTTGAGTTTTCTTATAAGTTACGTCCTACCAAAACCCTACTATAAAATTTACAGATTAATGATTAATGGTGACATGCATTTTATTTATTGTTTGAGGTACGGACTTGGGTTACACTTTCTGAACCTACTGATTATATCAGTACATGTCTTATAAACTAACTTGAATCTAGAACAGACACAACAACCAGTCCCCACCCCGGCCGTTAATTCTCTTAGCCCTCACGAGGCGAACAAGGCTACCAATCGACTTAAGGTGTCGGACGTGACATGTATCACTCTTGCACAAACTTCCGACTTAGTGCACAAGGGGTATCTTAAGGTTAGCACCGAGTTAATTAAAACAGTAATTAAATTGCCCAAGGAAATGGCTCGAGCTGATCCCAGAGGTTACCTTAGCGACTGCCTACTCGAGTTGGACGAAGACTCCGCCGAGGAGAATGGCCAAGAATTGAAACGGTACGGAGATTTTCTCTCCAGCTTCTATGTCCGTCTCTCTCCCACTTGTACGTTTTGTATGCTGTTATAGACCTAACGTTGAGTAAACATTAACCTGCTGTTTGTAAACCCTGTGTAGAGTTAAGTTGGGACTGAAGAACACCCGAGGTGTTTTTATTAGCACCGCGTCTTACTACCCGTTCGGGTTATACGCTTGTGTAGTAATTACGCCAACGGCTTTAAGGATTATGAAAGCTATATTTGAATGAAAGTGTACCCAAATTTTCGTGGCAGGAAAGTGAAAAACCATTTTGGAGATTCGAACCTCGATCTCCCAGTCATCAGAAGTCTAGAGCAGCGTTATTCAACCTTTTTTTTTTTTTTTTCGTGTCTTCCNTTTTTTTGTTCGTGTCTTCCCGGATGTAAATTTATCTTTCACTTTTTACCTTCAAAGCTGTTGGTAGAATTAATTCCGTTATCATATTATTCGTGGTATTCATTTGGCACAAAATGATTTTAAATTTCAATATTTAAGGAGAAACTTTGAGGTTGTTCTGCCTTGTGATTTATTCTATGTAGTTAGTCGGTTGTGCAGCCAACTCTCTCGCGTGTGAACTGAAGACAGGCAATCTCAGAGATGTGATAATTAATTAGCAGAGCTGAAAGTCACAGACTATTAGAAATATGGTGTTCATAGCTAAGCCGAGATCTGAGAGAATACAAATTAATCAATAACCGCTTTAATTATCTATGAACGAAATAGAGATTCAAAGACACATTAGCATGTTATCATTGTCAGGGAAATTAGTCGGATAATAAATACAATATTATTTATATTGGTTTTTAACATGCATTTATTAAACTGTTAGTGCTAGAGTTTGGTGTGCACTAGTGGTTTTTTAATGCACACGTTTGACACACTGATTATCCGCTTCGGTTGTCTAAAGGCGTCCTTCACGCAATAACCGATACTAAGGAGACATGGGCTCAAATCCTGGTCGAATGTTTCGAGGAAGGTTTTTATTCTAAAATAGTTTTTGACTCTCCCTCCACGCAAATACGGGTACACTTTATCTAAATTCAACCTTCATTATCCTTAACGCAAATTAAATGAAAAATCAATTAATGTTTATATTAAAACAAAAATTTTCTGTCTATTTCATCAAATATGGTATTCCTAAGTATTACTATTGCTGACGCTACGTTGTGGTGCTATCTATGAGCAAGCACAGGTAACTAACTACGAATACGTAGAGCAAGTTTTTGACCCCTGTCGATCTGCGAAGGAACCCCAGACGCACGGGAAACTCGACTGAAGGGAAGGAAGACAGTCTAGAATGTTCGTGATATCACATGAAACAAGCAGCCCTGCAGCTATACACCAACTGAATGATTGGTGGGTATAATGGGCTCTTCCTTGATGTCAAACTTTGAGGTACTACCCAAGTCAATTATTATATGAACACTATATAAAATAATAACAATATACTATTTGTAATGTTTAACGATAAGAGGATACGATCCTATATTAATCCTAGTCCTTTAAACCACCAATAGCTTGGTCCGGTGGCGAGAGACAACACAACGCCTGGACTGCTCGGGCTGCAACCAGCATAACAGTCATGCAGGAGGGTTTGCCTACGCCTTCATGTGCTGGAGTAATATCTCATTTTAATACCTCCAAAGCGCCTCCTTCTCATGGGAGTTGAAGGAAACACTTTCTCAGAAAGTCTCTTTCTCACATACACTCTCTTACACCCACTCACTCTCATACACACTCTCTCACATTTTTTCTCTCCCTCTTTCTCTCATAGACACACACTCTCATTTATACTTTCTCACACTCGCTTTCAAACCCACTCTCTTTAACACACATTCTCTTTCACACTTCCTCACACACACACACTTTCTCTAACACTCTCTTACACACAATATCCTCTCACACTCTCTCTCTCTATCACACATTTACTAACCATCTCATTGGCTCAATATATGTTAATGAGACTCGAATCAATGGTCACGTGACCAAGGAAGTCAAACTCAACTGGTTTGATGGAAATGGGAACGCCAGGGTTTGAATCCTGTTCTGGTGTATTGAGGTGAACTTTTTCTCTCACAGATCGCTACACATTCTTACCTTCAGTCAAACGCGGCTACATTTCTTTTCTAAATTCCACCATCCTCATCACGATCCCATCAGCGTGAATGGACGCCCGGATGGGTAGTAAGATGCTGTGCACACGCACCCACGCAAAGTTAGTACAGGCCAATTTTACTAGGAAAAGCATTTTATAAAAGACAAACGAATTTTTTTCGCTCTCAACAGTAGAAACATTTAAACCTAACCAAGCAAACCCTGGTGACCGTTGGGCTGATTCCCCTTTCGGGAAAAATACCCAAGATACCATCCGGGAATCGAATCCGGGACCCCTAAACTCGTAGCCAGGTGCACTGACCACTACACCACGGGGACGTTTGATAATATACATCAGAAGTGACAGCTGCAGATTCCATGACCTGACGTATGAAAGTATGTCTAGTAACTTTTATATCTGTCAAATAAGGCCCTACCTGTAAGTAGAGTATTGTGTTATTTCATAGGATGAGTCATCCCACCTCCTCACTTTCTCCTCACCCTCACTTTCTCCTCACGAGGATAGTTTGTTTTTTCCAATCTCCTAGTTATTGAGAGCCGGTGAGGTGGTGTTTCTCCACTGCCTAGTAATGTTCCTCGATGTTCCTCAGTTCTCTGGAAGGTGCCGGGGGATCCCCCCAAAGAGAGGAGGGTCTGGGGAGAGGGTGGCGCACCGCACACCGCGAGGAAGGATGTATGTGTGAAGAGGGTCCTGAACGCGGCAACCACAGACTACAGCAGGAAGTTGCTAATTAAAATCCTCCTCCTCCTCCTCCCTTGGCTGGCCTGCCTTATTGACTCGTCTCTTGCCCCCAGGACTAGGAGCGTCCCGAACCACTAAATCACCAGAAACTTACTACTTCCTAGGGTTGTACAGCTCGAGAAGGAAGTGATGGCTTCTACAAGTTTGTACACCCTGATGAAGAACTGATGGCTTCTACAAGTTTGTACATCCTGATGAAGAACTGATGGCTTCTACAAAGTTTGTACACCCTGATAGAGAACTGATGGCTTCTACAAGTGTGTACACCCTGATAAAAAACTGATGGCTTCTAGAAGTTTGTACACCCAGATAAAGAACTGATAGCTTCTACAAGTGTGTACACCCTGATGAAGAACTGATGGCTTCTACAAGTTTGTACACCCTAATAAAGAAGGGGTGACTTTTATAAGAGCCGGTATTAGCATAGTTTGCCAGATGTAAGTGTGTAGGGATTTTATATTACTTTTGGTTCAAATAAACTATATGTGCAATTTGAGCGTTGAGTTTCCGAACATCCTGTATAGACTTATAATTTATAAACAATTTAAAAGTTGGAATTTTTTGCTCTTAGTCCAAAAATCTAGGTATTTCGGTTGATCATTAAGAGTTAAGTACCCGTGATACGAAAGGTAACTGTTATGGGAGCGTAGAATGGATCTTTGTGAATCTAATGGTGTCATTTAATAGGAGTGGTCACAACACACATTGTACTGTCATTTGTATTTTCCTCCTCCCCTGTTTGTTCTCCTACTGTCAGACAGCTCCACCTAGGAACGCTATAAGCACACTTGGCTTATGGTCGTTTAGGAATCTCTGTTCGACTGACTGTCATATCACACAAGCTTTAAGGTCATTCGAACATCAACATTTTATTGCACAATTTTAACAAGTGTTTTATTATTATAAGCTGTGAATAGTGATTCAGTGATTTCAAATTTATACACTTCACTAGTTATAAGGGGCCGCCTTGTTATTTTATGCTTTTTGCGTACCATTGTTAAGTTAAAATAATTAATGTCTCATCTCATCATCAACAGTCTCCAGCCTATAGCCAGGTTAGTTTAGTAAAATGCTTCCATCTTCCTATGTCCTTCCACTATTCGTCCTCCTTAAATTGCTTCCATTCCTCTCCTCTCACTTGCACACTTTCTGTTATTTGCACTTCTCCTATATTTCTTGGCCTCCCTTGCGATCTTTTTCCATCATTATCTTTGGCATCCTCTCCTTTTACATCTCCATTACATGTCCATATCATCTTAGTCTTGCTTCCTCTACTATCTCATGTACTCCAACATCATCATAACATGTCCATATCATCTTAGTCTTGCTTTCTCTACTATCTCATGTACTCCAACATCCTCATGACATCCCCACACCATCTCAGTCTTGCTTCCTCTGCTATCTCATGTACTCCAACATCCTCATGACATCCCCACACCATCTCAGTCTTGCTTCCTCTACTATCTCATGTACTCCAACATCCTCATTACATGTCCATACCATCTCAGTCTTGCTTCACTCTACTATCTCATGTACTCCAACATGTGTAATGTACTTTGTTGAAATTTATAATAACCATACATTCATATAAGGTGTACAGAAATAAATATTTATAATATTAATATTATGGATATCTCAGTGAAATATTAATATTATTAAAATATATTATCCTATAGTATAATACAATTAATAAAATTAATAGAGCGTTATGAATATATTTTTACTATTACACTATTAGTATTGTCGGGAGAACATGTCCCATTGAAGAAAAACAACGTACCTTTCTCGTGAAATACGAGATTCACTCGGCAGTAATAATCACGTGTAATGGAGGCGGGCAGAGACGAAAGAAAAGTCTGAGATTGTCCTCCAAGAACAAGACTAAGGAGTCATCTCGGTGTAAACTGGGGTATTAGGGAGGAGACGTTTATTCAGATAAACACGGACCGGTGACAAGAGACCTTGCTTAATTAACTGAGTAACACGGCGCGGGGAAGGGGGAGAGTTTGCTGTCTTATGGGAGACCAGAGATAAGTCGGGAAGGAGCTAATATATATATGGAGGGTTCTATTAAACAGTTGAAGCTCCAGCAAGAAATCATAAGGGCTCCGAGGAGTCACATTTACCCGCACAAATGGGGGGAGGAAGCGTTGACTATCTCCCTTCAATCTTTCGCACTAATTCTCTCTCTCTCTCTCTCTTAGTCCTTCACCCTCTATTTATTTCACTCTCTTTTCCCTCTCTTTCTCTCATTATATATCGCTCACCTTTTATTTCAGTCACGCTATATCTCTCTTTATTTCTCTGTCTTTCTCACACGTACTCACTTTCTATTTACCGCACTCCTCTTTTTTAAATCTCTTTCTTTCTCTATCCCTACGTGTCTCAAAATGCAGTCTGCTACCGTGACGTATGAATACATGAAAGTAGCTCTAATAACTTTTCTATCAGGTAAGGCTCTTCATATTAAAATTGGAGTGTATTTGTGCAAGAGGAAAGTAAAAGCAAGTTCGTCAGAGGGTAAATAAGTTGTCTTCCAAACGTCTGTGTGACGTCTCGTAGAAAGGCGCGTACAAGATGTGCGTGACGTGTTGGGCAGACGAGGACCGAGGGAATTATAGTGGGTTCGGTGGGAACAAAATATAGTGGGTTCGGTGGGAACAAAATATAATGTGTTCGGTGGAAACAATATATAGTGTGTTCAGGGTAAACAACATATAGTGTGTTCAATGGAAACAATATATAGTGTGTTCGGTGGGAACAACATATAGTGTGTTCGGTGGAGACAATATATAGTGTGTTCGGTGGAAACAATATATAGTGTGTTCGGTGGGAACATATAGTGTGTTCAGTGGAGACAATATATAGTGTGTTCAATGGAGACAATATATAGTGTGTTCGGTGGAAACAATATATAGTGTGTTCGGTGGGAACATATAGTGTGTTCAGTGGAGACAATATATAGTGTGTTCGGTGGGAACATATAGTGTGTTCAGTGGAGACAATATATAGTGTGTTCGGTGGGAACATATAGTGTGTTCAGTGGAGACAATATATAGTGTGTTCGGTGGGAACATATAGTGTGTTCAGTGGAGACAATATATAGTGTGTTCGGTGGGAACATATAGTGTGTTCAGTGGAGACAATATATAGTGTGTTCGGTGGGAACATATAGTGTGTTCAGTGGAGACAATATATAGTGTGTTCGGTGGGAACATATAGTGTGTTCAGTGGAGACAATATATAGTGTGTTCGGTGGGAACATATAGTGTGTTCAGTGGAGACAATATATAGTGTGTTCGGTGGGAACATATAGTGTGTTCAGTGGAGACAATATATAGTGTGTTCGGTGGGAACATATAGTGTGTTCAGTGGAGACAATATATAGTGTGTTCGGTGGGAACATATAGTGTGTTCAGTGGAGACAATATATAGTGTGTTCGGTGGGAACATATAGTGTGTTCAGTGGAGACAATATATAGTGTGTTCGGTGGGAACATATAGTGTGTTCAGTGGAGACAATATATAGTGTGTTCGGTGGGAACATATAGTGTGTTCAGTGGAGACAATATATAGTGTGTTCGGTGGGAACATATAGTGTGTTCAGTGGAGACAATATATAGTGTGTTCGGTGGGAACATATAGTGTGTTCAGTGGAGACAATATATAGTGTGTTCGGTGGGAACATATAGTGTGTTCAGTGGAGACAATATATAGTGTGTTCGGTGGGAACATATAGTGTGTTCAGTGGAGACAATATATAGTGTGTTCGGTGGGAACATATAGTGTGTTCAGTGGAGACAATATATAGTGTGTTCGGTGGGAACATATAGTGTGTTCAGTGGAGACAATATATAGTGTGTTCGGTGGGAACAATATATAGTGTGTTCAATGGAAACAATATATAGTGTGTTCGGTGGAAACAATATATAGTGTGTTCGGTGGGAACAACATATAGTGTGTTCGGTGGGAACAATATATAGTGTGTTCAATGGAAACAATATATAGTGTGTTCGGTGGAAACAATATATAGTGTGTTCGGTGGGAACAACATATAGTGTGTTCGGTGGGAACAATATATAGTGTGTTCAATGGAAACAATATATAGTGTGTTCGGTGGAAACAATATATAGTGTGTTCGGTGGAAACAATATATAGTGTGTTCAATGGAAACAATATATAGTGTGTTCGGTGGAAACAATATATAGTGTGTTCGGTGGGAACAACATATAGTGTGTTCGGTGGGAACAATATATAGTGTGTTCAATGGAAACAATATATAGTGTGTTCGGTGGAAACAATATATAGTGTGTTCGGTGGGAACAACATATAGTGTGTTCGGTGGAAACAATATATAGTGTGTTCAATGGAAACAATATATAGTGTGTTCGGTGGAAACAATATATAGTGTGTTCGGTGGGAACAACATATAGTGTGTTCGGTGGGAACAATATATAGTGTGTTCAATGGAAACAATATATAGTGTGTTCGGTGGAAACAATATATAGTGTGTTCGGTGGGAACAACATATAGTGTGTTCGGTGGGAACAACATATAGTGTGTTCAATGGAAACAATATATAGTGTGTTCGGTGGAAACAATATATAGTGTGTTCGGTGGGAACAACATATAGTGTGTTCGGTGGGAACAACATATAGTGTGTTCAATGGAAACAATATATAGTGTGTTCGGTGGAAACAATATATAGTGTGTTCGGTGGAAACAATATATAGTGTGTTCGGTGGAGATACCCCGTATGAGATTAAAGTTTGAACTGGATTTATTTTAAATTTAAGTATGCCCATTTAGCACAATAATTATTAGCGTGCACTAAGTATTACTACCCGTCCGACCTACACGCATATGTACTAATTACGTCAATGTTTTAGGGAAGAGGAAGTCCGAATTTTAGAAAAATGTACAGCATTTGCGTAGAGAGAGTGAGAGTGGAAAACCGTATAAAAAACACCTAAAAAAATACCCAGCCGGAATTCAAACTCCAATTTTCCCGTTATTGGCAGTTAAGTATATTGCGAGAGTGACGCCTCAGCGTATTTGACCACCGAAGTGGGTACTAACTTCGTTATAACTGAAGCTGTGAAGTGGGATAGCTGTTCTGGACTTTTGGTAGGACGAACCCGGGCACATAGATTGAAATAAATGGAACGGCGCACCGCATACTCTTTACTCTCACTTTTATCTTAAAATATACATTTAATAAAAACTCATAAGATTTGTGAAACAAAATAATAGGTCTATACAATGTTGTGGAAACAGAACAACAAAGATAATAATTGAAATAATATACACTGTTACTATATGGTATTAGGAACTAGGAACACTGTTACAGGAAAATTGAGCAAAGAGAAACATCTTTGTCCACCAAAGAACATAAGAATAAAATTCATTTTCAAAGAATTGTATTAAAAACTATATATATTTGCTTATAGCTCAGAAATTATTGGTTTTATAAAAATATATTTGAAATAAAATATTTGTATATTTAATATTAGGCCTACTACAACTTTACAATGATAGGTCGTTTCGTATCTCAAATAGTTGCGGAGAAATTGTGAAACTTGGAAAATTCCCCAAATGTAAAGCACCCTCAAAGTAATTTTCATGAGAAAATGCGAATTTCCATCTTGTTTATTATGATAAACAATTTCTAGCTATAAAATTTAATCAAAATCTTTAAAGAGAATTTCCAGAAAATCGAACCCCTCTCTCTCTTTTTGCCCTTCAGTAATCTACCCTTAAATTTAAGGTTCGACATGAAAGTCCAAAAAACCCCTCGGGGGGGAGGAACCTTCTGAACACCCCAGTGTTATAGCCTAATTGGTAAAAGAGTTTCAGTTCTAGCCCGAGGTGCAGACAGACAGACAGACAGACAGACAGACGGCATCGTGAAAACAACTTTTTGTTTTGTTTCAGGGGGTCATGAAACGTCGATAGTTATTAAAATCTTGAGTTAGAATTTTTTGACTATCACAATAATTTCTCTCCTAGGTTTCTAGAGAAAGTAAGTGTTTATAAGCCCGGTCTTTCAGTCAATGAGCACCATGATCGGCGAACGCACTATATCCCCGCCTGCTGTACTCTGTCAGGACCGAAGGAGAAAGACCCATAAGGACATCAGATGAAGTTGTATTGAAGCGAATGATGGGGGAAGAGCTTTTGGAAAGTGCTTTCGTTTCGCCCACTCCACTAAATTAGTTCTCCGGGTGTTTGTTGTTGCTGAAAGTGACTGCACTTCCGCCGGACCAGACGAAAGAGATGATTTCCGTGGACGACAAAAAAACAACAAAATCAAGGGTGCATTTAGAATTCCTCCTATCTCCCCATTTTTAAAAAACAATACTGTGCACTCTTTATTAAGTAGGCCTATCTAGATTTGCAGAAAGATCAGCCGTTTTAGGATAAAAGGTAAATATATTTTAATAGACTATATTATTATTAACGCCGTTGATTCCATCGTGACCGGAAATGTCCTATTATGATGTGTCATTGACAACAATGGTCAGTAACATTTAAACATAATTTGAAGCGAGTACTTTATATTATTTGAATAAGTTCCTTTTAGAATTATTTAAAAAAAGGTTCGATTTTCAAATTCAAATATCAATGATACAAAACTAAATATATTAGTAAGAAAAATAACTGGATTATTTAAGTCATAAATTGAATATCGTAATCATTCTTGAAAGCTATCGTCACGTGGCTTGATGTATATGAAAATTGTTTGAGAAGATTTTACAACTTGTAAAAAAAAGTACCTTCTTCTCATAATAGGACCGTAGCTAAACATACAACACTTGTTTACTCGGTACATTCACTTCATGCGGATTTTACCAAACTCTAGTTCTTAATTTCCAAGATGGTCCCTATTTCTTCGGATAATTAATGTTTATTTATAGTTGTAAATATTTTCTAGCCATTCGAGCTGTACGCACTATAGCTCCGCTAATGGTGAAGATATGAGAAAGGCATATTTTAGAGAAAATACACACGAATCCGCATAGAGGAAAAAGATTAGGACCCCATCCAAGGCCGTAGCCAGCCATTAATTTCAGGGGGGGTTTGGTGGGCACATCCCCCAATTGTCTGAGGCTAGGAAAAATTATAAGTACTAAACACTTTTAGAATCTATTTGAAGTGTTTTTAAGGCAACATAACCCTCTAACTGCGCAGGCTCGGAAAAATTCAAAATATTAAACACCTTTAGAAGCTCTCTGAAGTATTTTTATGACAACATAACACCATAACTGCCGAAGGCTAGAAAAAATTCAAAATATTAAACACCTCTAGAAGCTCTCTGAAGTGCTTTTAATGGTAACACAGCCCCCTAATTTGTAATTGTACCTTAATTTTGATATTGTTTGAACCATGAATAAAGCCATATATATTTGGTTCATAAAATTTCGGGGGAAGGGGGTTGTAGCCCCAACCCCCCCTGACTACGGCCTTGACCCCCCACCTCCGGTTCATCGGAAAAACCAGATTAAGCGAACCTGAAATCTAGTACGCATGACCACCGATGTATGTTTCAATATTATTGTTTGGTTAAAATGAAAATCGTGCTTGATATAGGTAATCTTTGATTTACATTCGAAGCGACCAATATACATACAAAGCTGACTAGATAAAATATTTTAATTCACAACAATGATGACATTTCTACAAATTTATCAAAATAATTTGTTGTTTCAAATAAATTTAAGGAACATTTTCTTAGCAAGAAGCGTTTGGTACATTGTTATAAAAGTCAAGGTATGGAGAAAACAGTAGTTTCTTTGGGATAAAAAACGGGAGTATATAGACATTTCTTACAAAATATGTTGTACCCGTAACTTTGTTTACTTTACTTTACACGATCCAAACTCCAAATGGCTTTGAAGTTTGAAGTTTATTACAGTTTAAGTTTACGTTAAAATCTTTTACAATTTGCAATTTTAATATCAATGATAAAATGTAATTTATAAGTTAACAATCAAATCAACTAATCTCCTTGAGTAGATTTCTAGGCGGAGATCTTACAAATTTAATTTAGTAACTTTATTTAATAGCGGACGGTGATAGTACAATGAAATAGATACAATATAAGGCTGTTAGGTATAAGGTATTTGAGGACATTTTATTGTAAGAGAGGCTAGTACAGAATAGTCAATATGCATTTATTATATTTACTGGCAGTAATATATTAAATAGCTTTATAATGTTATAATGACTAATTTTATAATAATTGGTTAGTTTGTGGCACATTGTTGCCTTTTTAGATTAAGTTGTTGTTTGTGTATATATATATATATATATTTAATTTAAAATATCAAATAAGATATTTGCTTTTTTGTTTGATTGGATGTTATAATTTATTCATATTTATGTTTCAGTTTACTTAGCGTTTTCAATAAACAATATTGTTGTGAACTTCATTATTAGCAAATAATTTGAATTCGTACAAGTCATTCTTGACAGAACACACAGTTTCCTTCACCGGTTGGAGGTATGAAATCATATTACTGTGCATACGGATCATTTTCTTACTCTTGCTCACTGTTTAGTAGCCCATAATGTCATGGGTAGTTTTATTGGCTACGGTTGGTCACGTGGTTTTCTCCCCCTAGTACCCCCTCTTCCTTACAGCAAAAACAGCTTTGAAAGGAGAGCGATGAAAGTAATAACGTGGCTAGTAAAAGTTTTTCCTAAGCGTTTTCTTCGATTTATAACGTATTTTCGGGTTGTATAATTTAGTGAAGTGTTTTATTATTAAATTATAATGTGTCACAGTGTTGTGTGTGTTATTTCGAGTGATTAAAATAGTGTTTGTGATGGTGAAGTTTCTTTCCAACAAGTTTATGTATTGTTTTTGTTTGTGTTGCCTGGGCAAAGTTCCAGGTGTGCGCGCGGCTCCAGAACAGGGAGTACCAACATTCTCAAGCTAACTACAAGTTTTTGCTTCGAAAGAGTGAGTTTTTAACCTACTTTATATTTTTAGCTAAATAGTTTTCAATTTGTAATCGATCAGTAAATAGATATATCCTTTATTTCGAACATTATTGTTGTGTCAAAATTTAAACAGTAATTATAAAATTCGTTATATAAACATCAAATACAATTTATCATTGTTGATAAAATAATACAAGTTTTTTAACTGTATATTGAAATTCAATAGCTTCTCGAAACAATTTAAATATGCCATATTCATTTCTCTGTTTTTATTGGTATTTTGAACTTTGACCTTGTTTAAACTAACAATGCAAACTTTATTATTACGCATCTAGTTCAAGGAGGCGTAGGCCTATTCCTTTTTTTTAGATAAGACTGCAGTATTTGAGCCTACTACTTTGACCTTGGTATATTTATATTTTTACTTATTTTTGCTGTAAGATCAACAAGTAGACTATTTGAAGAAGAGTTTATTCAACGTAAATAGAAAATAGGCCTACACAGGTAATTGCTAGAGCCTATTATGTGCTACATGATTTTTATGTTCAAGGATAATACTCGTACGAATGAATATACAGTGTCATGAACGGATGCACTCTAGATAGTGTTCCCCCCCTCCTCCACCTTTGGCGTCCATCTATCCTTGGTAAATACTGTTGTATTTATTTGAAATTCACTTTCATCTTGTGCCCTTAGACTAATCACTGGTAGTTACCGAGAGTCCGAGGAAAGGCAATTCCAAAAATAATATCAACCTGACTAGTAACAATGGGAATTATTCACTTTCATTGTTCCTCTCGATGGAACAAGATTTAAATGCAAATACTACCCGGGGCTAACAAGGTACAGTCCGATTCCGATAGGAAGACATTAAAACTATATTCACTTATTCATACAAGACATGTTATCTGCAGTCCCCCCCCCCCCCCCCCCCCCC
>CABFWO010002212.1:34783-46694 GCA_902155825.1 Timema genevievae
GGTTGAATTTAGAGGAAGTGAACCCGCATTTGCGTGGAGGGAGAGTGGAAAACCATTTAGGAAAAACCACCCCCAGTTCACCCGACCGAGATTCGAACCTCGATCTCCCCGTCCTCGGTGGTCTGACCCAACACGACTGGCACGTTAGCCAACTACGCCACCGATAGAGCATTGTTGTTCTGAACCAATGGTCCCTGGTTCGATTCTCGTGTCCAGGTGTCAATTTTCAGAATATAATTTTAATAGTTTGTTAGTGAGGAACGTATTTTTTTTTTCTTTTAGCGAGGATAAATCTGAACTAAAATGCAATTTTATGTGAAATATGTATACCCGTGGTAGTAAAAACAAATGCCGCTGATCTCGCCCCGGCAGTAATCACTAGAACGTAAAGACCAAGACTCGTCTTTATATTTGAGTTTGTTTTAAATTATTCTTCAGAAAGCTGACATGATGTTACTTCTGCTGACCCGATTAAAAAATAGCTTAATTAAAAAAGAGTGTACTTTTTTCATCGCGGCGTCTTACTACCTCTTCAAGCTATACGCATATTATGATAATTACTGTAATGAGGTAGGGATGAGGAAGGAAGCATTTTAGAGGTAATATACAAGCATTTGTGTGGAAGGAGGGTGGAAAAACCATTCAGGAAAAAAAACCTACCCTCAGTAGACCCGGCTGGGATTTGAAGTCCGACTTCGCCGTCATTAGTAGTCGAGTCTATTGGGAGAAAGACGTCTCTTAGACCGTCCGACCTTTGAAAAATTTAGGCCTACCATTGTTGGTTTTTTACTTTGGAGGAGAGGGAAAAATATAATATATTTATTGAGGCATTTAACGTGCAATTTCTAAACACATCTATTACCTGTACCAGCATTCAGCATAATGAGCTAGGCCCTACTATGAAACTTAACCTAAAACACTACGCTTAATCGCGTAATATAATTCTACAGTCCAATTTTCATGGAAAATCTAACATGAAAGTTACTAGATGTTCTTTTACGTATTCATACGTCAAGTCCTGTAATCTGTAGCTACATCTTTTTATAAATATTATAAATACCTATGAAAAACAATAATAATATAGTAGAATGTTATCTAGGTTGACTGTAAAAAATATGTTTTTGTTTTTTTAAAAAGATCTTCCCATGAAAATTGGACCTCTGATTTTCTGTATCACGGGACGTATGGTTTTGGAAACCACTGTTTTACGGGCACCGGTTGTTCCATGCCTCAATTTTTTTTTAAAAGATGACTAATCGAGCCCTCACTCCCTTAGAACCACTTCCGGTTGTCTTGGCGACGGCTGAATGTTCTCACGGCACTAATAATTCAAACTGTACAGACAAAAATTTTTTTTTTGTGACCAAAACAGCTTTTTTACCATTTTTTTTACCGTCGGGGATGGCGTGCACCTCTTCTTCCTGTTCGTCTTTAGGATTACTCCTTCCAGAACTTGCTGAGCCTTTTTGAACACGTCAGCACACTCTAGTAACAGTACAGTCCAATTTGCATATGAAGAGCCTTATTTGACAGCTAGAAAAGCTAACTGCTCTACTTTCGCTTATTCATACGTCAAATCATATGATCTGCATATGTCACTTTAGATAGATATATTGTCGGTGACCTGGTGGTTTAGGGGTAAGGTGTCAGACTTTTGTGCTGTGGTCCGGGGTTCAATCTTCGGTCCCGGCACAAATTTATATGATTGCCAAACCCTTCCTTCACCTCTGACAAGACGTGTATTAATCACAACTTGTGAATGTGTGGAATGCCAGGCCTCCACCGTGGTTCGGATCCCACGTTAAACTGTAGGTCCTCCATTTCATCTCACTATCACCCTACCATTACACATTAGCGTAAGGGCGCATAACCCGAACGGGTAGTAAGACGCGGTGCTAATAGTAATAATAATAATAATAATAATAATAATAGATATATTTTTAAGGATTACCTCGAACATTTATATTATTTGACATGGTTAATGAGTTTAAATATTTAGAAACAACTATTTTAACTAACATTAACGATATTAGAGTGTAAACTAAGCAAATAAAATAGTCGGGAAATGCATGCTATTATTCGGTCATTAAGTTGTTGACATCTCGCCTGCTTTCAAGGAATGTGAAACACAGAATAAACAAAACAATAATTTTAACCGGTTCTATATGGGTGTGAAGGTGTGAAGTGTGATCTCTTACCTTACAAGAGAGGGAGGGAAAAAAAAAGTGTTCGAAAACAAGTGGCTTAGGAAGATGTTTGGTCCAAAAAGGGATGAGGATACTGGAGAGTGGAGGAGTTTATAAAATGATAAGTTACACACCCGGAACTCATAAAAATACATTTTTAGGATAATCAAGTTTCGTAGATTACGATGGGCAGGACATGCAGCGCTAATGGGAGAATCTAGAACTGTGCTCAGGGTATTGACTGGCAAACCTAATGGGAAGAGACCATTGGGAAGACATAGACACAGATGGGAGGATAACATTAGAATGGACCGGAAAGAGATAGGGTGTAATGAGGTGGACTGGATAGAACTAGCTCGTGATGGGGATATGTGGCATACTTTCCTAAGTGCGACAGTGAACTTCCGAGTTCTTAATACCATAAAGTAAGTTTAAGTATAAAACAACAACATTAATACTTGACCGCGAAAAATATGTTTGAATCTTCTTAAAAGCTCTCTCTATAAAATTATTGAAATGTACCATAAGGAGGAATTAATTAAAAGGGTAATTCAAGTGGAAATGCGCCTTAATTTGAAACCCGGCCTTCAGGATTATTCAAGAAATATATTCGTTTGTCCAAACCTCTCGATAATTTCTTTACAGGTATAATACATTATAACATGCTCTACTTTGCTTTTGACAAATTCTTGTTGTCGTTCTTCTTGGTGGGGAAAAGCGTAGCCTAAAATAAGTTCCTTTGAATCCTCCCCCGCCCTCTTTTTTTATATATATACTCTAGAAGTTTCCAAAAAGGATCGTATTCCATCCTTCTATTCATCTGTAGGGGTTGAAGGAAGGACAGGCAAAGCGACCTTTTCAGACCTTAGTTCAGACTTGTGTCAACACGATCTTTATACCTCCATCGTCAGAGGTTCCGGTACACTATGTTACGATAAAATATACACAATGTAAATCAAATCAAAACTTGGGCATGCTACCTGTGACGTCACGGCAGGTCAATATAGGATTTCCCATGTTAATGAATTTACATTTTAGGGTTCGGCCAGGCTGACAAGCGTGCGAGCGAGCGCGCAAGCGACTGGGTGGCCAGACTGGCGAATGAGCGCGTGATTTGCAGATAGCTCTCGATAGTTGTTGACGAGGAGGCTCCGAATCTTGGCTCAGTTAACTGAGGGGGGTTTTAACAAGTGATTTATTGTTATGGTTTTCTAATCCTCTCTCCACGCTAATGGCGATTCTTATTTGTATAGGCCTACTTTGATAATATTGAAGTATTTTAACATGTCAGTTTTATACATATGTATATATATATATATAGGTATAGTTTATGATCTTACCAATTAAATTAGGCCGTTAGTAGCAAGTGTGCTAAACCTATCGATAGTAATAAAAATGTACAAAATGAGAAGTTTTCCTAGCACTCAATGAACCAACATACAATAATATTGCCTAGCGCCTGTTAACTAGACTGTACCGGCTCGAGCGCGCGCGTTTGACAAATATAACCAGTTCTATCTTCTTTTCAATGTAAACGGACTGTACCTACTTACTTTTGATAAGATATTATTCCTCTCGTTCCTGGTTTCTCAGCCACCAAGTCTATCCAGGATTCTTTGCTCCTCTACCCATCTCACTTCCAACCGTGCCAACACTTTCCGATTATCCCCGAACGATCTTTTTAACCGGGTATGGTCCACCACTTCAGATAACGAGGCCATTGCATGAGAATGATACCAAAACGTAGACGTATAATAGAGCGTTCATTCGAGTCATTTTTTAGTTGTGTACCAAGGAGTTTTTTAAAATAATACTCATCACACGATTTACAAACTAACAAGCTGGACTCATACACAAATAATAGATTATTCCAAGCTCCAACCCGCATCGGTGGGTACACGAACCAAGGTGTCAGTTTCGTCTGATCTGGTTTGCCATTGACAAGGAGGTCGGGGCTTAAATCCTGGCCAGAGATACTGAGGTAGTTTTTCTCTGAATGGTTTTCAACTTTTCTCCTCGCGAATGTGGATACATTTTCTCAGATTTCTACCTTCTTCATCTCTACCCCATTAGTGTAAACATTAGGATAGGCTGGTGGGGTGTTATTACATGGTGCGTGATTTATAGCCTGTCCTTTAAGGTGGGGATGCAGGAGACGCGTGAAAAGATCTGTTTTTTTTTTTGCAGTTTTTATAGCAAAGCTTTTTTTGGTCAAAATGAGAAGGTCTGGTAAGTATCGGATGGATTATAACTGATCAAACCTCTCCATCGCTTCTTAGTTATTCTTTTTATGAGAATTAGTAGTCGTAAGGAGAGGTAGGTGAAGGGGTGCGTTGACTTGTTATTAGACATTAATATTAATAATAGCACCGCGTCTTACTACCCGTTCGGGTTATACGCTCAAGTTCTAGTTACTCTAATGGGTTAGGAATTGGGTAAGGTTGAATTTAGAGGCTGTGAACCCACATTTGTGTGGAGGGAGAGTGGAAAAACCATTCAGGAAAAACCACCCCCAGTTCACCCGACCGAGATTCGAACCTTGATCTCCCCGTCCTCAGCATTCTGGCTCAACAACAACAACCAGCGCGTTAGCCAACTACGCCACCGAGGCGGGTTTGTTATTAGAAGAATTGGTATGTAGAAGCAAAGATACAGTAACCCCATGGCTTCTTTGGTGCTGACTGACAGCTCACAGCTGACTTCTGACGGTCAACATTTAGGTATATACTGAAATTTTGACTGTCAGAAGTGACAGCTGCTAAACACATGTTTTTTACAGATCATATGGTTCGGCGTAGGTATACATAATATGGTCCAGTAGCTTTTCAAAGCCGTCAGCTGTCAGCTGTGAGCTGTCAGTCAGCACCAAAGAAGTCATGGGGCTACTGTAAGTCGACGGTAAAAGGTTGTGTTCCCGATGCACCTATAAGTAACATCGAGCCAGATCTAGAGCTCTTCCTACGCTCGTTCGATCGACATCTCCAGGAAGTTTGATGGGGCAGTGGGGTGTGCTTGAGTGTTCTTTCATTTACAGAGAATCTTTAAAATAGATGTTTGTTGCTCTTTTTCTGCTTTCTTCTTTAAAAAAAAATCTTGGGGGAGTGTATTTTTTTATTTTTAATAGAATGGAAGCTGTGAATGGATCTTATTTAGTTACGTCAAGAAGCTTTATAGGTCTACATAATGTGAAAAGGAAACTTGATACTACAAAGGGGGCTCATAGAAGACCCATCTGCCATATGTCTATGGCGCTTGTTAATGGTATACTGGATAAGATAGGCCTATAAAAATGTAGCAGGAAATATTTTCATAAACCTGATCCATCTCTGGTTAGATATAATATTTACAATGCTCTATATCTCCTGGTATGGTTTAGAGCAAGTTGTTACTTTCATTGCTCCGTCTCAGTATAGTCAGATATATTGTCTACAATGCTCTATATCTTCTGGTATGGGCTAGAGCAAGTTGTTACTTTCAATGCTCTGTCTCAGTCTCACTTATGGCTCTGACAAATATTAAAGTGTCAGAGATATGAACGATGCCAGTTAATAACATTCAATATACAGCCAGTCCCTGTGATGAATGGGGGAAGGTGTCGCTTGTAGGGTCAGTTGGTGTGGGCGATAGTACCTTCTGGCTCGGTGAGGAAACTACCTCACTCCTTATTTCCCTAGTACTACTCTTCAGTGCTGCCCATGCTTTACACCTGAGAGTGAAACTGTTGAGGATCCAATCAACTTCCGAGTTGAGTACCTACTATACATACATATATAAGATGTGGCTTGAGCAATATTATGATGAGTGATGGTCATGCCTCTATTTGTACACTCCGTTTATCCTGAAAGGTATCACTCTTAACTTGACGTATTACACTATTGTGTAGCGTTATTAGATAGGGCCATAATGTAATCCGTCAAGAGAGGACTGCTACCTTACAGGGTAAATAGGAGTGTATACCACTATTTTGGAAAAAAGCCCTTTCTTGAAGGCCTTATTTCGTACTATAATCTTACTGTATACTCCATTCACGGTAGGAATTACTCTGAAAGGTCTTTTTTCCTACCAATATTCTACTATATAATAGCTTTCTGGTAGGGAAAAAGGCCTTTCAGAAAACAATTCTTACGCTGAACAGACTTTATAGTAGTATTTGGGTAAGATAAAAGTCCTTTCAGAACGAAAATAGGAAGTCTGTTCTGGAAGGCCTTTAATGCTACCGAATCACTACTAAACAGTATAATTCTGGTACGAAATAAGACCTTACAGAACGGACTTCCTACTCAAATCATGGTATAGCTACGTTTCCACGGCTGTATTTTAAACTTTTAGATTTATCCTGGTTAAATTTGATGCACATATAGAAACCCATCAGAAGACTTCCCTCCGTCAAGTCATTATGAACAAATTATTAGTTCGTTCCTGCGGCCCATATAAACTAGGTAATTAAAATGTATAAAAGCAAAATTTAGAAAGAAAAAAAGTTTCAACAGATCTAAATCAAATTCTTTATTCCCATAGAACTCTCTAAGGACGTCAGAAACATATTATAATTAGTGATCAAAATTATTTTTCTGGGAAACATATTAAATACGTTTACTACGGTGTTAGAACTTTTGAATAAATATATTTTATCCGATTTCATTCGAGCTCTATGGATACAATTAGGTCTACACTTAGGACATACACTATTCTATAATGAATGAATACCAGCTCTTAAATGTAGTCGTTAGTAAACCTTGTATTAAACCTATCAACTAAAATATTTAATGTTGGGGTTGTAGGGGACGCGAGAAAAGGTAGTTGTTTTTGCAGTTTTTACATCAAAACTTTTTTAGTCAAAATAAATAGAATATTGCTCCAGTACAAACAGAGTTTAATTTTCTTTACATGATGATATCAACAGTTGTTCAATATCTGTCATGAGCATAGCGGTATTAGATGACAAACTTTTTAAATGAAGAGAAAAAGTTGTCATCAAATTATAGGAAACCCTCGACAAATATTCAACAACTGTTGATATCAACATGTGACAAAAAAAACTCCACTGAAGCACCCGCCTCGGTGGCATACTTGGCTAACGCGCCAGTCGGGTTGAGCTAGACCAGCTAGGGCGGGGAGATCGAGGTTCGAATCTTGGTCGGGTGAGCTGGGGTGGTTGTTTCTAAATGGTTTTCCACTCTCCCTCCACGCAAATGCGGGTTTACTTCCTCTATATTCAACCTTCCCAATTCCTAATCCATTAATGTAATTAGTACTTAAGCATATAACCCGAACGGTGCTAAATAATAATAATAATAATCAACTGAAGCAATATTTTATTTATTTTGGCAAAAATAAAAGTTTTGCTATAAAAACTAAAAAATCTGACGCTTTCTCGAGTTCTTTACATCCCAACCATGCAATTTACTATAATTTTGTTCTGTGATGCACAATAAAATATATCATAAGTTAAAATATTTTTACTAATTCCTATATGTCCTATTATAAATGTATTTTTTGAGATAAAATCACCAAAAACAGACATTTATAAATCTACTTCCGTAGGGTGACGAAATAATTTAAAGCGTAATCTGGCAACTGAAAATGTAATGTGACGATGAACTTTATTTTAATTCGCTGCGCGAGCTCTTATTTGAGCCGAGGATGGGGGGAGGCTTTCTTTTTCCGACATTTCTCTAACGTTTGCTGCAACAAATGCTTTCTTCGAGTTAAATCCTCTTCTACTTCATTATGTTCATCTTTATTCATGTCCTGCGTGTTGGCAGCGAGTTGACACAGGACTACCAACTCGATAGAAGCAAAGTGTTCTGTTTTGCACAATCCACTTTTCATGAAAAGATCCTTTTAGAAATTACTTTTTTTTTTTGCGGCTTAGATTTATAACATTTTACTATATTATTAGTGTTATTTCAATCAAAAGTAACAGTCGCAGATCACATTACTTGACGTATGATTACATACAAGTGGATCTAGTAACTTTTCCTCTGTCAGATTAAGCTCTTCCCAATGAAAATTTGACAGTAGCCTCCATCCCTACAGCCCAGTGGACTCGCACTATTAAACCATTTGACCAGCGTATTTTGCCCCCTCCTAAGTCTGACCAAGTCCTCCCCCTCACCCCGACCACATATTCAGTCGAATGTCCACTCCAGTGCCCCATTCTACCGCTCTGTCGACCTGCGCAATAAGTCCCCTGGGGCAAAAACGGGTCAAGAGGCTTGTCAATATTTATTATCTTCATAAAGTAATTATTTCTCACCGGTTTGTTTGACCGCGGAGTTGCTGCAGTGGACTCTTGACTTCAGATCCAGAAGTTCTTATCCCTGACAGGATACAATTTAGTTGTTTCTTTACACATTGAGACTTCCCGTTTGCTCTTTAAGGTATTATTATTACCGCGTCTTACTACCCGTTCGGGTTATACACACTTACGCTAATGTGCAATGTTAGGGTGATTGTGAGATGAAATGGAGGACCTACAGTTTAACGTGGGATCCGAACCACGGTGGAGGCCTGGCATTCCTCACATTCACAAGTTGTGATTAATACACGTCTTGTCAGAGGTGAAGGAAGGGTTTGGCAATCAGATAAATCTGTGCCGGGACCGAGGATTGAACCCCGGACCCCCAGCACAGAAGTCCGACACCTTACCCCTAGACCACCAGGTCACCGCGCTATTTAAGTGAAATATGGTTGGTTCCCTTAAAATTCGTCCTCCTGAGATAATAAGTCTTCTGTCCAACTCGTTTAGACTGGTTTGTCGGTGACGGGAAGCTCAGGGTTAGTATCCTGACCGGATTTGCTGAGGGTGATTCTTCCTCATTTGTTTCTCACTTTCACTTCCCCCAAATATGGGTACATTTCCTCTATATTAGACCATCCTTATCCCTGACACATAAGCTTAGTTATTATATTCATGCCTATAACCCAAACGGGTAGTAAGATGTGGTAAAAAAATATTCATCTGAAGATTCCGGGTTTGTTCCTCAGCCGGATCGCAAATTAATTCCCCTCCTCCCCCTAAATTGAGTTTGTTCTTCACTAAATGTTAAATTAACGACACGGAGTTTGGTGGTTGCTGAATTAGCTAAGATAATTTGAACGCCCACTGAGTTAAAAAAGCTCTTTTTCGATATAATCTATTTTTATTCAGTCGCACAGTCTAATTTTCTTATGACAGCTAGAAAAGCTACTAGATCTACTTTCACATATTCATACGCCAAGTCATGTGAGCTGCAGATGTCACTTTAATATATATAATCGATATCTTTAAATAATAATTTAGTAAAATGTTATTGTAGACAGTAAAAAAGTTTGTATTTTCTAAAAGGCCCTTTCAATTCTATGAAAATTGCAGTGTATCAACAACTTCTGTTTTACCTCAGGAAACAGAATGAGAATGAATTCCAAGGAACTCGACCAGTGCATTCGATCGAATCGAACCCTGAACATCCCGAGTCAGGCACATACCGTGCCGCTATATCCGTTATGAGGTCGTCATCATTCCCGTTTAAGTTTTATCTCCTTTTCCCCTCTAAACGTTTGTTCCATTTTTGTCCGTCGCGGACACGGTGTTAGTGAAATGCTCCTCCCCTCCGAATGAAGCGATAAGACAGTCCCGCATGGCACACTCTGGCTCACATAGCGCGTCAAGCCATGATAACAGCTCTGTATTATCGTGCTCATGTGAACAGTCCCGTAACAACAGGGGGCTTACATTGCAAGAGTGATCCGCAAGCCTTTCTCCAGGAAACGCTAGTGCATTTCCTCTAAAAATCAACCCTAATTATCCTCATTCCTTTGGCCCAGAAACAATTTGAAAATATGTCCAAGTAGATCAACTAAAATGTCCAGTCTTATTTAAATAGGACACAACTTTTTTTTTAGAACTAACGTTACAATTTTCATGTATTCATACGCCAAGTGATGTGATCTGCAGCTGTCACTTATGACTTAGGCCCTATGAAAAATTACACATAATAAACTGGGTTTTGTGTTTGTTCAAGAATTAAGTTAATTTGTAAGTCGTGTGCTGATATAAATTAGTCGGTTCAAGACGTACACGTTGAATGCAAAATAATAATAATAATAATAATAAAAATCAACAAAAGTAAAAATATATTTCCATAGCTTCTGATTTACTATTTAAGTGGTATAAAATATGACGGCCACAAGCTGCTCTGAATGTAATTTCAATAATTAATAACTTCTTAACCCATATCGATGATCGAATGGTCTAACGCGTCACTCTTGTGATGGACTGGATTTCCGGTGACGAGGTGATCGGGGCTCGAATGCCGGTGAGATGTATAGAGGTTGTTTTGTTTCCTAAAGGATTTCCCACTCTCTCTCCACGCAAAATGTGGGTACATTTCTTTAATTATCCTACCTTCCTCTTCCCTAGACCATTAGAGTAATTATTAATGTATGCATTCATCCCGAACGTGACGAAAATGAAAACAATTTGAGAGTGGAAAAAAAAATCAAATAAATCTTTATTCTAATATATTTTGGCTCTTTACTATACTGTCACCGGCACTCCAACCCCACCCGCTTTTGGAGGGGGGGAGGTAGGGTAGGAAATCCACTTAAAACAACCCTCTCTTTCTTGCCTCCCTCCCCCCTGTTATGTTACTTTTTGTGCGTGTGTTAAAACCTGTAAATGCTATTGGCAGTTTTAAATAAAAAAAAGGGGGGCTGTGTAATTAATGAGTATTGAGTATTATCTCATTGAACCATAGGCAAACATTTTAACTCGTCCCCTCCCCCTTGACCCCCCCAGAAAACTCTCCCTTTGTTTCACAATAGGATGGAGAATAACTGGAAAAGCTAGTAGACAATGGTATCGAAAGCGAGGGTGCAGAATTTGCTAGAGCTGTCCGGAACTAATAACTAGGATCATCTCAGGGGTCAGGGTGTGACCGGAATAACATCACTCGTATCTGAAGAAAACAGCATCTCGCGTGGTCAATACTAGGACCGGTGTCCGGAACAGATACGATGGTAACTGAAATCTCTAAATTGGTTGTGAAGGTCCAAGGATATAACAGCCTAAAAGTTAATTACAGTCCAATTTTCGTCTGACAGAGATATTATTAGATCTAATTTCACTTATTCATACGTCAGGTCGTGTGATCTGCAGCTGTAACTTTTGATAGGATGATATCTAGATGGCGTATTCCTCACTAAAAAGCATAAATAATAGCTTCGGCTATTTGAGTCATTATTACGTAGGCCATTTTAGAAACTTTCATTACAGGAGGCAGGCAGGACTGCTCACACTTTGAGCAGACAATGGCTCTCCTGACATTCCTACAGTAAATTAGGTATATACCTAAATTTTGACTGTCAGAAGTGACAGCTGCTAAACACATGTTTTTTGCAGATCATATGGTTCGGTGTAGGGATACATAATTTGGTCTGGTAGCCTTTTAAAGCCGTCAGCTGTCAGCAACAAAGAAGCCATGGGGCTACTGTAGCAGCGTCCTTTTCCGCTATTAGGAAAGTCCGTTATTGTGAAGTTATTTTACCATAAGAGCCCCTGCTATTTGGCTCGAGAAATGTAAACTGTCCGCTATTCAGAGGTGTCCGTTAGAGGAGATTTCACAGTACAAGCTTATTGTTGTCAAGACCGCCATATTTGAGGTCGCGTATGAAAAATTAACCATGAATTAAAGGAAGTGTTTAAAAAATTATATCTTATTTGCCAGTTTTTTTTTTTTTTT
>CABFWO010002212.1:46821-73042 GCA_902155825.1 Timema genevievae
TTTGCCAGTTTTTTTTTTTTTTTGTTTGCTATAGTCAGAAACCTTGACTTCCTTTGCGAGAATAGATTCTTTTAATTTTGAAACCTTCGTGTCGGAACGTATTGTATACAATGGACAGGAAGTCATACTTCACACTCTAAGAGCAGCAACGCTCCACTCTTGCGGCCATGTTTTGGACTAAAAATCTCCGGTGTCCTATTTAAAAAAAACAACAAAAAACAGTTGCTTCGTTGTGTCAGATAATGGTCAGTGCAAATGTCCGTGGACAAAGGCTACAATTAGTACTCAACAATGACATTATTTAATAAAATAACGTCCGACACAAGGACTTAAATGACTTAGTCCAATTTTCATAGAAAGGGCCTTTTAGAAAATACTAACTTTTTTGCTATCAATATTGATAACATTTTGTTATTCTATAAGTGTAATTTTTTGTCTAGGTATTGCTATATCTTACCGCCTCTGTGATTTAGTGATCAGAGTTCCTAGCTACAAATCTAGAAGTCCCGGGTTCGATCCCCGGCGCTTACAGAATTTTTCTTTGAAGAAGTTGGTCTGGAACGAGGGCGGGGGGTCAAACTCAGCCTCGCGAGGACATTGAGGTACTACTTGAATAAATAAGTAGCCAATTTATGTCTAGAAAACTGAGATTAACAGCCGTTGTGCTGACCACATACACTGTCAATCCGCAAATGTTGGCACTATCATCGCTAATGGTGGCAGCCGCTCGGTCGGTATATCTCGCTCGTGGACTCACACCGTGGAGTTGATAATATATATTAAAAGAGACAGCTACAGATCGCGTAACTTGACGTATGAATACGTGAAAGTAGATATAGTAAATTTTCTAGCGGTTTGCTGTTATCTAAAACCCTTCTTGTAAAGATTGGAATGTATGTTGAATCACAATCGGGAAGAAATTTATCAACGCACGACTTACAAGCAAGCTTAACTAGGGCGGTACCTCTATTACTCCTATCCTATTTCAATAAGGAACTATTTTGACAGTTATAAAAAACTACTAACAAAATGTTCATGTATTTATACGTTAAGTCACACGGAGAGCTTTGAAATGTGGTGCTGAAGAAGATTTGAGATCAGGTGGACAGACAGGGAGACAAATGAACAAGTCCTAAGAAGAGTGGGTGAGAAGATCAGGTGGACAGACAGGGGGACAAATGAACAAGTCCTAAGAAGAGTGGGTGAGAAGATCAGGGGGACAAATGAACAAGTCCTAAGAAGAGTGGGTGAGAAGATCAGGTGGACAGACAGGAGGACAAATGAACAAGTTCTAAGAAGAGTGGGTGAGAAGAGAACCATTTTGGATGTGATTCTTCTAGCAAACTGGATCAGATACATCCTTAGGAGGAACTGTTTTCTGCACAACGTCATAGAAGGAAAGGTTGAGGGAAAGATGAGCTTAGGAATAAGGGAGATTCAAATATTGGATGACTTGAAGGAAAGAAGAACATTCTGGGAGCTGAAGGAGGAGGCAGAGGACAGGGTGTATTGGCGGTCTAAGTTGTCTGACAAAAGGAATAGACCTGTCGTAAGACAACACCTAATAATAACTCACACTATCTGAAACTGTCACTTTGGGTAAATTTGATCAATTTATATAAAATAGCACTAATGATATAAAAAAATATCAATGTTGGTAGGAAAAAAAACCTTCCTTCCTTCTGACAATTAATAACAACTTGTGAATGTGTGGAATGCCAGGCCTCCACCGTGGTTCGGATCCCACGTTAAACTGTAGGTTCTCCATTTCATCTCACAATACACCCTACCATTACACATTAGCATATGTGCGTGTAACCGAACGGGTAGTAAGACGCGGTGCTAATAATAATAATGATGATAGGAAAAAAGCTTATATTTTATAAAAAGTTATTTTTATGAAAATTGGACTGTGGTTAACGACACACCATAAAAAAAAGGCCCTCCTCGAACTGTAATCGACCTCTTTGCCCACTCGAACTGCCTGAAAGGAGAGGCCTTTCATTTAACAAATGACCGTTTCTCCGTTTCTTACAAAGTCCACACGATCGAACTTAGTGGGAGACTGAACACGGCGTTTTTTTTTATCGGCTGTGAAAATACATCGTCAAATAGTCTGGGTGTGTCTTGGTGTTGATAAATATGCCCGTTTATTTACCTTTTTTTTTGGTGGGGGTGGAGACGTATCATTTCGTCGAGGCTGGAGGATTGATGGGTCCTCTTGATCCTGATGGTCCTCTATTTATTAGCTGTTTTCATCCCCTGGTTCCGGTCCTGGAGTGATCCGGGGCGATAAAAGAACAACAAAGCCTTTGATATCAGCTGAACCCCGGCATTAACTTCGGTTCATGCTCTCTTTAGTTGTGCGCCATTATCACGAGATGTAACTGCCTGAGGGTTCGGCCAGACTGACAAGCGAGCGAGCGCGTGATTAGCAGATAGTTCTCGATAGTTGTTGACGAGGAGGCTCCGAATCTTGGCCGAGTGAATTGAGGGTGGTTTTAACAAGTGATTTATTGTTGTGGTTTTCTAATCCTCTCTCCACGCTAATGGTGATTCTTATTTGTAAAGGCCTACTTTGATAATATTGAAGTATTTTAACATATCAGTTTTATACATATAGTTATGGTTTATGATCTTACCAATTAAATTAGGCCGTTAGTAGCAAGTGTGCTAAACCTATCGATAATAATAAAAATGTCAAAATGAGAAGTTTTCCTAGCACTCAATGAACCAACATACAATAATATTGCCTAGCGCCTGTAAACTAGACTGTACCGGGTCGAGCGCTCGCTCCAGTCTGGCCACCTCTCATTACAACCAATGTGTTCTATTTTATATTTTAGTCGCTCGATCCAGTCTGGCCACCTCTCATTACAACCAATGTGTTCTATTTTATATTTTGGTCGCTCGTTCAGTCTGGCCGCCCCCTTAATCGAACCATTGTGGTTTTCTGTCCTCTCTTTAGGCGTATATTTGTGTGTAACATATCGCCGCTCAGAACGCATACAGGCGTAAGTGATAAAATTTCGTTAGATATATTTCGGTCATGGACATTTCAGAACCGGTGTGGCAGGATATTTTCAGACTAGGAAATTTTTAAGTAGTGGTTCTTTGTCAATGCCGCCTGTCATTAGCGCCCTTTTTGTTTTTTTAATCTCTTTGTCAATTTTGTTATGTAAATAAAGACAGTAATAATATATTAGGTTAGGTTAGGCTACGTTAGGTTATGTTAGGTCAGGTGTCACATATTCAGGTACGCCACTGCTAAAACCATAATTAAATATAGCCCCATCTAAATATTCAAAGGCTTTTGACATAATAATAATAAGAAGTACGTTAATTAATTGTCTTTCTTTTTTCCTTTTTAAGATAGAGTTAAAAAATACTGGTGTTTATGCGGTGAAGTCTTTAGTAAATAACTAATAAAGTTTAGTAACAAAAGAGTTTAATTTTCTCCGCATGTTTATATCAACAGTTGTTGAATATCTGTCCAGGATGTCCTGGAATTTAATGACAACTTTTTATCTTCATTTAAAAATATTATCATCTAATGCCGCTATGATCATGAAAGATATTCAACAACTGTTGATATCACCACGAGAAGAAAATTAAACTCTAGGTTTCTACTGGAGTAATATTTTATTTATTTTGAATAACTTTTTTTCTCTCTTAAAACTGCTAAAATACTTCTCTTTTCTCGCGTTACCGTCCATTTCAACTAAATGTGTACTTTGTGCTCCGTGTTGTTAGTTTGTCAGCTCTAAGAGCGTGTGTGTGTCCGTGTTAGTTTGTCAGTTCTAAGAGCGTTCGTGGGTGCGTGTTGTTAGTTTGTCAGCTTTAAGAGCGTGCGTGGGTGCGTGTTGTTAGTTTGTCAGCTCTAAGAGCGTGTGTGGGTCCGTGTTGTTAGTTTGTCAGCTCTAAGAGCGTTCGTGGGTGCGTGTTGTTAGTTTGTCAGCTCTAAGAGCGTGTTTGGGTCCGTGTTGTTAGTTTGTCAGCTCTAAGAGCGCTCGTGTGTCCGTGTTGTTAGTTTGTCAGCTCTAAGAGCATGTGTTGGTCCGTGTTGTTAGTTTGTCAGCTCTAAGAGCATGTGTTGGTCTGTGTTGTTAGTTTGTCAGCTCTAAGAGCGTGTGTGTGTCGGTGTTGTTAGTTTGTCAGCTCTAAGAGCGTGTGTGTGTCCGTGTTGTTAGTTTGTCAGCTCTAAGAGCGTGTGTGTGTCCCTGTTGTTAGTTTGTCAGCTCTAAGAGCATATGTGTGTCCCTGTTGTTAGTTTGTCAGCTCTAAGAGCATGTGTTGGTCCGTGTTGTTAGTTTGTCAGCTCTAACAGCGTGTGTGTGTCCGTGTTGTTAGTTTGTCAGCTCTAAGAGCGTGTGTGGGTCCGTGTTGTTAGTTTGTCAGCTCTAAGAGCGTTCGTGGGTGCGTGTTACAGCTCAAAGAGCGTGTTTGGGTCCGTGTTGTTAGTTTGTCAGCTCTAAGAGCGTGTGTGTGTCGGTGTTGTTAGTTTGTCAGCTCTAATAGCGTGTGTTGGTCCGTGTTGCGCCCTGAAGCGGTGTAGAGTGTTCATACTTCACACGGCTTGGGCCAAGTCGTTCCTCTCAGGCGAGGGAGAGCCACAGAGTCAAGAGCTGGACTTCCGGTCGTCCCCTTTTCTCCCTCTTTGTTTCTGATGACCAGGGTTGCCACTTTTCCCAAATAAAATAATTTTTAGTGGTGGTGGTGGCAGAGGATGTCGTCTATGCCTCAGAAGACCTTTAAACAGTGGATATGCCTCCATAAGAAATTTGAGGGTGTTTTTTTATGATAGTTGGAAATGGGAGTCAGAGTTTGTCTTAAAATAGAGACATTTACTAAAAACTCGTAAGATTTGTGAAACAAAATAATATTATATATAGTTACAGAAACATTCCACCAAAGAGCATAAATGAAATAATATACACTGTCTGAGAAAAGATGAACATCTTTGTCACCAAAGATCATAACAATCAATTTTTGTTTTCAAAACGATCCATAAATCTATATATCTGTTAATAGCTCAGAACCGGTTGAATTTATAAAAATATATTCCAATTACAAGATTTTTATTTGTAATAGGCCTACTACAACTTTACAATGATAAGTTATTTCATATCTCAAATAGTTGCAGAGAAATTTTCAAAATCAGAAATTTCTACTTAAGTCATTTTCATTAGAAAACAAGAATCGCCATTTTGTTTTCAATGTTAAACAGTGGCTAGGTACAGAATCTAATCAAAATCATTAGAGCAAATGTTGATAAAAACAATTTTTGCTCTCTTTTTGACTTTTAGTAAACTACCCTTAATTTTAGGATCAGATATCTAATTCCATAAACCCCTCAGGAAACCCTTTTCAAAACCCTAGATACCAAGTTTTATCCCTAACGCGCTAGTCGTGTTGAGCTAGACTGCCGAGGACGGGGAGATCGAGGTTCGAATCTCGGTCGGGTGAACTGGGGGTGGTTTTCCCCTAAATGGTTTTCCACTCTCTCTCCACGCAAATGCGGGTTCACTTGCCCTATATTCAACCTTTACAATTCCTAACCCTTTAGCGTAATTAGTACTTAAGCTTATAACCCGAACGGGTAGTAAGACGCCGTGCTAAATAAAAATAAAGTTTTAGCTAGAGTCGATCGATATAACTGTTTGGGCTCCAACCGAGAAACAAACAAACGTCACTGAGAAAACAATTATTTATGTTTCAGAGGGTCATGAAACGTCAACAAAACTCGATTCCTACTAAATTTTAAAGTATATTCATTTCTTACATGTCCACCCTCAACTACATTATAGCCTAAAACAAGACGTGTATTAATCACAACTTGTGAATGTGTGGAATGCCAGGCCTCCACCGTGGTTCGGATCCCACGTTAAACTGTAGGTCCTCCATTTCATCTCACAATCATCCTACCATTACACATTAGCATAAGTGCATATAACCTGAACGGGTAGTAAGACGCGGTTCTAATAATAATAATAATAATAATAATAATAATAATAATAATAATAATAATAATAATAATAATAATAATAATAATAATAATATAGCCTAAAGCCACGCGACAAAACGATTAGATTCTCTAGAACATATTTCACTATCCAAATATTAAGATGGAAGAGTAAGGATAGTATTAATTTATAATTATTTTAAAATAAGTTTTGTTATTTTGCTTCATCAGTCCCTTCGTCTGGTAAACTGGAGACAGCAACATGAAACTCGCAAAACACGTCACGGTTGCCAACTACTGTGGACAACTCTCCCCCACTTTCCCCTTTACCTAAAGGCTCATCAGTTAAATATGTGTGTGCGGGTAGTACGTGCTAACGTACCGCTATCAAACTAGAGGTGGTTCTGAAAGGTATTTTTTTAGTCAGAAGCAGCGAAGTAAACCCTACAGTTCAATTTTCATTGAAAGGGTCATCCAGAAAATTCAAAAAACACATTTTTGTGGCCAATATTGATAACATTTTACAATATTATTGATATTATTTCATAGGTATTGTTAATATAGCCGACTGTATCAAAAGTTACAGCTGCAGATCACTTGACTTGACTTATGAACACAAGAAAGTAGATATAGTAACGTTTCTATATGTAGATGAGGCACTTGGTATGAAAATAGGATACCTGAGTAATGTGTGTGTTGAGTAAGTAGAAGTAACTGTTCATTGTCGACTCAAGGTCGGCACAACCAGTTTATCTTGCCACTATCATGGCCGCGGTGAAGTTGTACGTGTGTGATTGCCAGAGGAAATGTTGGCCAGGGTAGTGGGGGGGTAGTATAGAATCAGCGTCATTGGTCGAACGACTTCGTCCGACGACAGAATAGAAAAACAAGGACAGTAAACAACCCAGTCCATTTGTTGGGGGATCGAATTCTTGTCTCCCGAGTAAGAGTCGAGCATAATATAGTTCACTTACAGTAGCCCCGTGGCTTCTTTGGTGCTGACTGACAGCTGACAGCTGACGGCTTTGAAAAGCTACCATGTATCCCTACGCCGAACCATATGATCTGTAAAAAACATGTGTTTAGCAGCTGTCACTTCTGACAGTCAACATTTAGGTATATACCTAAATGTTGACTGTCAGAAGTCAGCTGTGAACTGTCAGTCAGCACCAAAGAAGCCATGGGGCTACTGTAGAAGAGCTCAGAGTCAAAACCCAGCTCAGAGTCGAGCAGGCTGATGCATGTCCAACTACCGTCCAAACTTAAGACTAAAGGTTTATTTTCTTCACTTCGTCTTAAGGTGGGTGGACGTGAAAAAAGGCCAGTGTTATTTCAATTTTTATGGCAACACTTTTTTTTGGTCAAAATAATAAAATATTGCTTCAGTACAAACATAGCGTTTAATTTTCTTCACATGGTGTATCAACAGCTCCTTAATATCTGTCACGAGCATGGCGGCATTATATAACAAACTTTTTAAATGAAGAGAAAAAGTTGTCATTAAATTCCAGAACACCCTTTGACAGACAATCAAGAAATTTTAAGGTTACCATGCGAAGAAAATTAAATTATATGTTTGTACTGGAGCAATATTTTATTTATCTTGCCCGAAAAAATATTTTGTCATAAAAACTGCAAAAACATTGGCCCTTTCTCGCGCCCCCTTACATTCCACCTTAATAGCTGGCAGGTCTAACTACTCTAGTTGGGTAGGGAGATTTTATAATAAATGTATCCGAATTTAGTGTAGAAAAAAAGGAAGGGGAATCACGTGGCCAAGATTCGAACCACGACCTCCCTGTTACATTCAAATTATACCAGTCTAACATTAAGTCCCCGTGTTCACCGATGCAGTATTAGTAAATTCAAGGTGACCTGGTGGTCTAGGGGTAAGGTGTCGGACTTCTGTGCTGGGGGTCCGGGGTTCATTCCTCGGTCCCGGCACAGATTTATCTGATTGCCAAACCCTTCCTTCACAACTTGTGAATGTGTGGAATGCCAGGCCTCCACCGTGGTTCGGATCCCACGTTAAACTGTAGGTCCTCCATTTCATCGCACAATCACATTAGCGTAAGTGTGTATAACCCGAACGGGTAGTAAGACGCGGTGCTAATAATAATAATAGTAAATTTAAACTGCATCCAAATACTTGGTAGTTGATTAGTTGGGACGACAATATCCTAACGCGTCACTCTCGTGTTAGACTAAATTACCAGTGACCGGGAGATCGGGGTTCGAATACCGGTCGGGTGTATTGAGGAAGTTGTTACCTAAAAGGCTTCCCACCATCTCTCCACGCAACTGTGGATACACTTTCTTTAAATTCTACCTTCTCTATATACATTCCATTAGTGCTACTTATACCTTGGTGACAGCATGGTCTAAGGCGTCGTTTCTCGTATTAGACTGGTACTGTTGACAGGAAGATCAGTGTTCGAATCCAGGTCGGTTGTACTAAGGGTGGTTTTCCCTAAATAGTTTTCCACGCAAATGAAGATACACTTACATTAAATCTAACCCTTCTCCGACCCTTCCATATTAACGTAATTAGTGCATTAGCATATAATACAGACGGGTAGTAAGACGTGGCGAACTAGAATAAAACTAATGATAACTAAAGTCTTCCCCGAGTGTGAGTAAATACCTACCCTCATTGTAACTTTGTTTTTTTGTCTGCGAAATGGTCTCACCTCTTGGGAACGTCCCAAGCTGGAGAGCCATCAGTCAGCTCGTTTCTGGCAAGTGTGAAGGGAAGAGTCGTCATCGCACAGGAGCTGTGAATGTTTCCCGAGGGTTTTAATTCACTCCGTAGGCGTCGTAATTAAGCGTCTCTAAGCGCCCTTCGTACTCGACGGCAGTCAGCGACGTTACCCCCTCGCATCTCGTCCCACACAACTTCACGGGGGGGAGGGGGGGAATTATTTTACTATGCAAATACAGCCGGAACAATGGAATCGTTTAACCGGGGTTTGAGAATTATAAACAGACACATACACTCTTCATACAAATGAAACTGTACCTCTGGGAGTTGGACTCGTATCGCACTTGATTGCCGTAGAGGGGCTACCCGGGACTTGAATCCTGACCATTAGCAGCGAGAGTGGATTTACATAGTGATTTTCATAATGGTGTTCATAAACCTCTTTTTATTCTGACGTGGTTGCAGTTCTGCAACGGTTTTCTTTAATTTTTGTTTTCTAGAAAATTAAAAGTTTTGTAATAAAAAATGTATCATACCCCTATCTACAGTAGCCCCATGGCTTCTTTGGTGCTGACTGACAGTTCACAGCTGACTTCTGACAGTCAACATTTAGGTATATACCTAAATTTTGACTGTCAGAAGTGACAACTGCTAAAGACATGTTTTTTGCAGATCATATGGTTTGGCGTAGGGATACATAATTTGGTCTGGTAGCTTTTCAAAGCCGTCAGCTGTCAGCGGTGAGCTGTCAGTCAGCACCACAGAAGCTAAAACTGAGGTATATGTCGGTTATGGTATGGGTAGTATGTTACCAAAGTCGAGCAAACTGTCGTACATCTCTTATCTTAACAGGGTGCAGACAAACTGATCGCCAACCGACTGGTCGACACGGGAGGGCAAAGTGGTAGACAAACAAATGATCGACACGTGGTAGCAACGTGCACCAAGTTGCCCATGTGATAAGCAACCAACTGATCGACAAAATGCGAACAAATGATCGACACGTGGTAGCAACGTGCACCAAGTTGCCCATGTGATAGGCAACCAACTGATCGACAAAATGCGAACAAGTGATCGACACGCGGTAGCAACGTGCACCAAGTTGCCCATGTGATAGGCAACCAACTGATCGACAAAATGCGAACAAGTGATCGACACGCGGTAGCAACGTGCACCAAGTTGCCCATGTGATAGGCAACCAACTGATCGACAAAATGCGAACAAGTGATCGACACGCGGTAGCAACGTGCACCAAGTTGCCCATGTGATAGGCAACCAACTGATCGACAAAATGCGAACAAGTGATCGACACGCGGTAGCAACGTGCACCAAGTTGCCCATGTGATAGGCAACCAACTGATCGACAAAATGCGAACAAGTGATCGACACGCGGTAGCAACGTGCACCAAGTTGCCCATGTGATAGGCAACCAACTGATCGACAAAATGCGAACAAGTGATCGACACGCGGTAGCAACGTGCACCAAGTTGCCCATGTGATAGGCAACCAACTGATCGACAAAATGCGAACAAGTGATCGACACGCGGTAGCAACGTGCACCAAGTTGCCCATGTGATAGACAACCAACTGGTCGACAAAATGCGAACAAGTGATCGACACGCGGTAGCAACGTGTACCAAGTTGCCCATGTGATAAACAACCAACTGATCGACAAAATGCGAATAAAGATTTGAGAGGCTGGGTGGGTCGAGTGGCAGACACGACTTAGACTGTCGACCATTTGACTGTCGATCAATTTATCCTCCTACGCATTAGCCTGTCGACCAAATTGGTCCAAGTCGTTTCGTCAACTTGACCCGCCTAGCCTTCCATGTTGTTGAATATCTGTCAAGGGTGTCCCGGAATTTGATGACAACTTTTCCTCTTCATTTGAAAAGTTTCTCATCTAATGCCGCTATGCTCATGACAGATATTCAACAACTGTTGATATCACCAGGTGAAGGAAATTAAACTCTTCGTTACCACTGGAGGAATATTGGTTTTATTTTGGACAAAAAACGCGTTGCTATAAAAACTGCTAAAACACTGCCCTTAGCTCGCGTTCCTTACACTTCTACCTTTAAAGGCCTCAAGACGGCCTACCTATCCACTTGGCTACAGACACAAATGGTGATCATGCTGACAGATTGGTTAATGTCTCTTGTTTGTTAATGTCAGTGGTTAGTTCAGGGGATTATAGTCCTTGATGGGTGTATGATTTATAAATTAAAACGTACGTCAGAGGATGAAACTCTTGGGTATATAAGTTTTAAATAAATTGGAGTAATTTAACTCTGTACATTTTGACGTTTACGACTTCAATTCCATCTTTAATGACCTCAGCTCATACTCCGTTCATGAAGCATCAAATAAGTACCATATACGACGTCGTAACCGCGTCTTTAATGGTGATCTGAAACCATTTGGTGCTTGGCTTACTTCCTACTTACTCTTAGGTTTTCAAGACGTCCCAATTACAACGGGGCTTACGTCCTAGGGTTTTATTTTCCCTCTAAATGCCGAAACAATTATCCGACTCGTTAAAAATAAAACGCTCCCACTTGAAATGTTGAAGCGAGGTTAAATTAGACGTCTACCAGACGATTGTTTCGGCACAGGATGCGGAGAAGTGGATCTGTATGGTCGTGGGCAGGACGACGCTCCATAAGGCAGTGTACTTATTCTTGTATCGTGGAGTCGGCACGCCAAGCCTTCGACTCCGGCTTCTTTATAAATGATTAAAGTTTTTTTTAGTACCGCGTCTTACTACCCCTTCGGGTTATATGCTTGTTTACTAATTACGCCATTGGTTTTAAGGATTAGAAAGTTTATATATAGAGGAGGTGTACCCGCATTTGCACGGAAGGAGCGTGGGTTACAATTTTAGATAAACAAACCTCAGTATACCTGACTGAGATTCGAACCTAGATCTCCCCGTCTTCGGCAATATAGTCTACTCCAAGAGTAGCGCGTTAGACCACGCGGCCACCGAAGTGGGTCTTACGTTATTGATTTCATTTAATCACTGAATTTGCGTGGAGGGAGAGTGGAAACCTATTTTGAAAAAAAAAACCTAAATACATCCGACCGAGATTCGAACCCTGTTCTCCCCGTAATCGGAAGTCGAGTCTACTGAGAGAGTATCGCGGCCACCGAACCGGGTTAGTATAAAATTAAAATGACCCTAGTTAGGCCTAGCGTGTATTGTTATAATATTAAAAGCTTTTTTTTTCTTTTAAGATGGAGTCAGGGTTTGTACAGTTTAACCGACTCCAACTCCACCCAAAACTTCTTCCGACTCCACAACCCTGGTCCTAGGTTTAGGCGATTATCCCTTTTCATTTGGCGTGGAAATGCAGAGCCGTGGGAACAAACGGTTATCTTCAAGAATTTTTATTGTTTTGCAATTTTCTTTTCGGAAACGGTTTGTTTAAGAATAGAAACATGTTGATTGAGTAATACTTTTTATATACACACCTCTATAATTTTAACAGTGATTAAATATCAATAATTTTGACATTTTTCAATATAAAGCTGCCGGCTGCATAACCAAAAATAAGAAAATGTAACACCTAATAAATATTGATACATCATCTTAGAAGAGGTGGTGGAGATATTACTATAAAAATTTCACTCGTTCTCGAGAAAACTGATATTTCCAAAAGTATGATTTTCCCGCAAGACCTGTCCAGTAGCTAGCGCCATCTGCTGTTTCCGTGATCCATCTGTTCTTGTTGGCGCGGAAGGATATTTTGGTCGGTTGTGAAGCCACGCCACGCCTTTCACCATCCCACAAAATAGGTTTTATAGACTTGCACTCGACAGGGCCAAGGGCTGTAAGCCTTGTACAATCAGTTTGTAAAAACTAGGTACATATGTCCAAACTATCCGCATATTTACACTACCAAGATAGGGATCAAAAAGGTAGATAATTAGAGGAAGTGTACCTACATTTGTGTGGAAGGTGAGTGGTAAATCGCTTTGGAAAAAAAAACCCTAGTATACTCGGTCGAGATTCAAACCCTTAATTCCCCGTCACCGGTAAAACCAGACTAGACACAACCTATGCCTTTGTCCGCTTGCTCAACGGTGGGGGCTTTTTATTTTCTTTGTTAAAATCTCACAACATTAATTTGGAATAAATTAAAGATTATATTATAGCTATTATAGCATAAAATACAAACTTTTTTGTGTTCAACGTTGATAACATTTTACTATATTATTATTGTTATTTTATAAGTATTGATAATACATATCAAAAGTGACAGCTGCAGAACACACCATGACTTGACGTATGAATATATGAAATTAATCTAGTAACGTTTCTAATTGTCAGATAAGGTTCTCGCTAAGGAAATTAGACTGTAAATTAACTCACTCTCAAGCGGTGCTGACTCAGCGCCGTATTTAGAAAGTGTACTTTAAATCCCATGTTACTCACCCCCCTCCCCCTCTGTTCTTCAGAATAGCGCCCCATTTGATCCAGCGCGCGGTCGGACCTGTGATCTCTTACGAGCAGTACTTAAAAAAAACAAATCCCCCCCCACCCGACAGACGACGAAGCGGGTTTCATTTTTCGCTCCAAGGGGCGTCTCGCGCTGATAAACATCACGGGAGAAAGACCCCATTAAACTAATTATCAACTTTTCTAAAAGTACAAGACCAAACTTTCACCCTCCTTCCTCATATTACCATCTTATGTCTAACGATCATTTTAAGTAATTGAAGTAGAGAGAATTTTTTTTTTTTTTACAATATTATAGTCTAAATTACTAAATTTTTTTTCTATTTGTTCTTTTTATTTTGAAGGAAAGGCTTTTACTCTTGGATTTATGTACTTATAAGCTGTCAAAGGAAAATAATTGTATTTTTGGCATCCATTCAGAAATATAATGTTTATTTGCTTTATGGTATTATTTTCAAAGGAAATTCGTCCTTAGATTAGGCAGCCTACCTCTTTTGATATTTGGCCGCTCGATGAAACACGAACCCGCGTCGCTAGGAAATGTAGTCTGGTTTTTCTGATGGTGGGTGGAGTAGGCCCTCGAATCCTTATGGGGTTTAATGAATGATTCCCTCCCTCCCTAAATACACCCCACCTCACCACCACTCACCTCCGTAAAGTGAGGTGGTATACTTTTCTCTAATTTATAATCATACTAATCCCTACTCCATTAGTGTCATTATGTACACACCTGCTTCTGTGGTCGCATGGTCAAAGGCGTCACTCTCGCGTTAGACTAGACTGCCAATGACAGTGAGATCGGGGTTCGAATCCTTGTTGGGTGTACTAAGAGTTTTTTTCAAAATGGTTTTATACTTTTCCTCCACGCAAATGTGGGTGTATGTCCTCTAAATTCAACCTTCCTCATCTCAAACTCACTAGCGTAAATAGTACATATGCGTACAGCCCTAACGTTTATTAAGATGCGATGAAATTTTTTTTTCCCTAGTAGACTATCACGTCTTACTACCCGTTCGAGTTATAAACATAGGCACTAGTTACGTTAATGTGTTAGGGGATGAGGAAGCTTGAATCATGGATTAAGCGTACCAGCTTTTTTTTTTTAGGTAGTGTGGGAAACTATTTAGAGAAAACCACCCTCCGTTCTACTCGACTAGGATTCGAACACTGATCTCTCCATCATCAACAATCCTAGTCCATCGCGAGAGTGACGCGTTAGACCATGCGGCCACCGAAGTGGGTTGAAAAAAACTCTTATTGGGGTAAGGTATCGGTCTTCAGTTCTGGGGGTCCGGGGTTCAATCCTCGGTCCCGGCACATATTTATCTGATTGCCAAACCCTTCCTTCACCTCTGACAAGACGTGTATTAATCACAACCTGTGAATGTGTGGAATGCCAGGCCTCCACCGTGGTTCGGATACCACGTTAAACTGTAGGTCCTCCATTTCATCTCACAATCACCCTACCATTACACATTAGCGTAAGTGCGTATAACCCGAACGGGTAGTAAGACGCTGTGCTAATAATAATAATAACAATAATAATAATAATCTTTTGTTTTAATGTGTAAAATGTAGTCATTGAAGCATGGCACGTTTAACTGTTGCGCTCATCCAAGAGAACAGCGTGAAGTAATTTTCTACCGTGGGACGACGTTAGAACCAGAACAAGGTTACACTGAATATCACCTCTAAGGGGACTGCAGGTCTTGTGGAGGAAACCTTTATTTTCGCTCTCTTTCTCTCGGTGAACTGTTGCCAAATCTCCTCGCTTTCAGTCATGTCACAAGGTGGTGTGTCGCGGTAAAAAGGAGCTACCGACAACATCGACGAACCAGCGTTGCGAAATTTGTCTTAAATTTAAGGAAAGATCGATCGACCACGTGAAAACAAGAGAATGACTGTTTCCCAATAGTAGCCATGCAGTTCCCTCACAGATGATATCCAGTGCGGCAGATATCGGCCATTCGCAGGAAACCGGTCATTGGCCGCCTTCCTGTGACTATAGAGGAAACTTCTGAACTCTAACTGGAATGCAATTAATCACGCCAGTCACGTGATCGTATCTATATCTAATCGTGACAAGGGAATTCGCCCGTAAAAGTGAACCTATAAAAAGATTACTTAGAATTTAAAGAACAATACAATTGGGTGATTTTTTTTTAATTCGGAGACATTTTAACCAATTGGTTTGATGGAAACGCGTTTGACACCTTAGCTAAACGTGTTTGTCCATTGAGCTAAGGGTCCTTGATTCGATTCCCGGTATGGCCGAACAATTATTTATCGGTGAAATGTGGGTTTTCCTCTTTCACAGTGATGAATTTAACGGCCGGGGGTGCTGGGTGTTGTGTCTTTTATAGATTTAAGTTAGTTTGTAAGTCGTGTGCTGATATAATCAGTTGGTTCAATGCACGTTGAATACTTCAAATAAATTAAAAAGAAAGATAATTTATCGGCATGTGACTTATAAATCCGACCTAACTTTATGGCAGACACGACAACATCCATTCCAACGGTTGTTAATCCATCGATTTGAAAGGGTTTCCCCACGCAAATGTGGGTACATATAATCAGCATTATTCCTTATCCTTAGTCCTAAAATGTTATTAATATACCTTGATTTTGGTAGGAAGAACAGTATTTATATGGTAGTTACTAAAACAATTTTAATATATTCATACGCCAATTCATGTTATCTGCAGTTGTCACTTTTGATAGATATTATTATCAACACCTATAATATAACACTAATAATATAATATAATCAATGCTGACCACAAAGAAATATGTTTAAATTTTATAAACTGATCTTCCAACCAAAATCAGACTTAAAAAATATGCATACAACCCAAATGGTTAGTAAGACGTGGTTACAAAAGGAAACAACTACCCTTACCCTTCTTGAATTTTTTTTAAATATTAATTTTTGTAGCCTAGCCGAATCTTTTCATAGCCAACTTTTCAAACTCACTGGCTTATTAAATCGACAGTTTCCAATGAAATCTCTATGAAAGAAAAAAGTTATTTGCCTTTCTAAATAGAAATGGTAGGTTTAGTTGAATTAGTCAAACTAAACTTCTTTTACCCTCTGTATCTTAGAATTCATTATTATATATTTTTTTAAAAATCCCAAAATTAGACATGGGAAGAATTCCGAAGGCATAGTCTGCAATCAAAGGTAATTAGTATTCTTCCCTGCATCCATGCCCCCTGCTGTTTTTTAAACTCATGTAAATGGCTGCCTACGGGCATAAAGGTCCCATCTCCCTTTCTTTCTTTTTTTTTTGTATTTGATAATTTAATTAATTTTCTTTCTAGAAAGAAAACACGTTTATCTTAAATGCTCACTATTTTTCTTTTAAATCTGTTTTTGTTAACTGTATAAAATAACATAGGCCTACTTAATTACACGTCTTTTTAGACGGTATTTTTTTATTGCGGTGTTGGCTAGACGTGTCGATTATTTCCTGCTCAGTACATTTTAGGTAAATAAGCAAGATTATGAAAACAAGTATGCTGTTTATAGAAATATTTTTGAAAAGGGCTACAATTGTGTGGTTAGTTTTACAAAGTTACTGCTCCAGTACTTCCTTTGCCTACTTTACCAATCAGCCATGTTGAACTAATTCCTCGTACTTGTCTCGTTCTTGCTCCAATCCCTGATGAAGAAGATTGATGCATTCCGTAAAGATCAGGTCTCTGAAAAGAAGGTCTTTAAAAGGGGGAGATTATTTTGTTCGAAATTGAATTTAAAATAAAGTTGAAAATGTGTACAAAGTGGATTAGATTTAAAAAAAATTAATACCACCTTAATTCTTTGAAAGCGAGGTATTTTAGGGCATGTATTGATTGTAAAAAAATCTAGTAGGGGAAACTGCTAGTTCTTTTTGAGTTATTATCCGACAAGGATTTTTAAGAAATCTTGTTTCAGTTTTTTTCTCCACAAAAATAATCAATGGGACGTTCCTGTAAGGTGGAAAACAGACTTAGAAATAAGTCCGGCGCAGTAATAATTATTTTATCCCTAAGCCTAGTAACAATTTTAAGAGCCCAAAACATAAAATTATAGTTCAGAGACTATTTTAGAGAACTATAGGCCTATTATGTTTCCGATACATAGACAAGCGATATAAAATAATATACTGTATATATTTTTTACTTTATTTTTGTACAACTTGGTTTATCCTTTTACCCTAGCAAGCTTGGTATCAAATAATTATTCATTTAATAAAATCGATTCAGTAGAACTAGAAAAATTGCTGTTGAAGGAAACTATCGTTTTCCAAAATTGTGGCTTCTCCCTTGAAGGATTTTGGAAAATTTTGGGCACAATCTCGGTGTATAATATTTCACTTAGTTGAGAAATGACACCTGGATACAGGAATCGAACTACGGAACCCTTAACTTAGTCTCTATACCACTGAGCTATCCAGGGTTCGTTCCGCGATTAGGGTCATTCTTCACTGATAAAACATGTAACCAACACCCGAGTCGCCGTTGGCTGTAATGACAATGATAACCCGCTTCGGTGGCCGCATGGTCTAAGCCGCTACTCTCACAGTAGACTAGACTGCCGATGATGGAGAGCTCGAGGTTTGAATCTCGGTTGGGTGTAAGGAGTTTTTTTCCAAAGCGGTTTTCTACTCTTCCTCCACGAAAATGCGGATACACTTCCTACAAATATAACCTTCCTAATCCCTTAAACCATCATCGTAATTTTAGTACATAAACGTATAACCCGAACGGGTAGTAAGATGCGGTGCTTAAAAAAAGTCAATGGTAGCTTCAAGTATCCGATGAATTCCACACAAAACCATCATGGACTCTGCCTTTAAAAAAATTAGTGAAGAATGACCCTGAACACGGAACGAATCATGTATAGTTCAGTGGAAGAGAAAGCATTAGCGTGCTAAACAAATGAACAAAGAGTCCAGGGGTAATTCTCAACTAAATGAAATATGTCAGTGATGGCTGTATCCTTATACTAAGACGTATAAACTTTCATTTTAAAAAAATTGACAAAAATCGGTTGGATATAATTCCGGAAATTATTGTTGAAAACAATCGCCTCACGTTATCTACGCTATCTATATTAATATTTACAGTCACGTAAAGACGATCCTGTTTTTAGTGCCTGTGACTTTGGACCTCCTTTTCATATTTATAAACTTTGAGTCCCCTAACCCCGATTCAAACACGCGCCTTGTAAGGCAGTCCAGTAAGCCTAACTTGAGAAACGTAAAATCTGGCAAAAGTAAAAAAATGTGGGCACCCCCTGCTCCTAAGATTCTCCCATCAGCCTCTTTTGTGAACCCCTCCTTCTGCGACCGCCTCTTTTGCCACCCCCCCAACAAGGGTGGTACTTCAACCCTTGTCTTGGTAATGTCCCCAAGATTTCTACGATATTTATGGCTTTGTGTAATTAATGTCTCTTTATATGAAACTATAAATTAAATACAACGAAAAATACCCAGAGATACAACCTCAATTAAACTTTTGGAGGAAAGCTATACATCATAAGTACAATACTTTCATATTGTATAAAAACGCTACCCGCCTACCAACAAGGTGTTCAACAAGTATTTCTCCTGCTACCTTTAACTTGGTCACCAGTTTATTCTTGACGTTTGTTTTTTCTTTCAAAACAACTATTATCTATCATGTTTTAGTCGGTTCACACTATCTTTGACCTTTTTTTGACATTCAAAAAGTTCGTATTCATCTGCTAGGAAAAAATGTTTTTTTAAACATATTTTTATATTTTATAAAGTGTTTACAACACACTTGCCAATTTTTAATCATATAGGCTACATTTTTTGGATTAAAATAAAACTTAATATGGGAAGACCTAGGCTAAACCTAATCTTAGAAAAAATAACTCACTCAATTCAATTAGGTACCAGCAAGGCCGTAGTCGGGGGGTGAGGGCTTCAACCCCCCTCCCCGAAATTTTATAAACTAAATATATATAACTCTAAAATAAATACAAATTTTTTAAAAATATTATATTTGTTTGGTTTGGTACCCTCAAATCCTTAAGGATATTAAAGATTAATTTTTTTTTCAATTTTTGAATTAGAATTTGTTTTATTGGTGGTTTAGTCCCAACGTGTGTAACCAACTTAACAACCAGACCCCAGACCATTAAATTAATACTGATTTGACCCGATTCAGTGGTCGAATGGTCTAAGGCGTCATTCTCGTCTTAGACTGGCCTGCCGATAATGGGGAAGTTGGGGCTCGAATCCCGGTCGGTTCTACTGAGGTTGGTTTTCCTAAGTGTTTTCCCACACTCCTCCCACGCAAATGTGGGTAGATTACCTCTAAAATTATTCCTTTCTCATCCCTACCTCATTAGAGTAATTATCATTAAATGCGTTTCACCTGAACAGGTAGTAAGACCCGATAATATAAAAACAACACTTAACTGAATGCATTAATTTTATAATGAATTAATTAACTCATGCAAAAAATGTTAGCATTTGGTTAGTATTTTCTAATTTCTACATCCTGTTAAGTTTATCATTTTTTCAAAGTTTCAGATTTAAATTCAAGATTTATAGGTAAAATTAAGATTCTTATTCAAGATCATGACTCGTAAAAGATTAGATTCGACACATCTATAATATTTATTATCAATATCATCATTATCTTTTTCCTACATATATATTCCTTACGTTAGTTTACATCCCAATGTTAGAGAATGTTAACATTGATACGTTCATTTCCGTGTTCACCGTCAGATCAGACACCCGCACCATAATACATTTGTGCGAGCGTGTGAACCTAGCTTAGTGTCTCGGGTCACCCGCAAGTATCCGGACCAAGTCTGGTGATGAAGATTCATGAGACGAGCGGCCAGTTTAGTGGCGAGAGAATATTTTATTAGCTACAATTGGTTAACGACCGTCCTCGGTAGCTCGGCGGTCGTTCGAGGGGAAGAAAAGAGAGGAGTAAGGAAATACCTAAGCTCAAGCTCAAGCTCAATATTATAATACACGCTATGCATAATTAAAATATATTTGAATATATTAATAAATTAAACGGAATAAATGTTTAATGTAGCATACTAGATTGTTTTAGTTGACCTCAAAAGTAAAGCTTACATCGTTCATCAAGGGGTCCGTCTCGGCAAGCGATATGGCCCCCTCAGACGTTCGGCTTTAACGCGTTATTTAATTCTACGATGCGTTATTTCAAAATATGCTTCACTGCCAAAATAAAGTCAAGATATTCCAACAGGGCTCTTTTTTCTCAATAACCCTACGGTTTGAGTTATATTAATATAAATAAATATGTGAAGATGCGACATTAGCACATTTTCGACGACTTTTTAATCGTATTTGCGGAGATAAGAGACTTAGCTTGATGAAAAAGGGCTCTAGATTTAGCCTTCATCTAACTAATACAATGTTGTTGTTTTTTTTAAACTCACAACAGAACATTTCAAGATATTTTAGAACTAGCAGAGAATTTTCCTCTTAACCTTGAGATAAGAGGTTTTTATGTCTTGGTATGGCCAAAGACAAATACAAAACAAAAAACGTCCCAACAGGAAAATGAACGGGGTGCCGTGACAAGGGCTCAAAATCGTGCCGTGTTAGCATCCACCGTGTTAGTTGCCACCCTGCAGAAAAACGTGTTAGTAGCCACCCTGTGGTGGCTAGAAAGAGAATGTGTACTATTTACATGTTTTCGTGTGGCTAGGAAGAGAATGTGTACTATTTACAACGTATGTAGATGGTGTGCAGCTCTGGCGTACCTCTCAGTTGAAAAGGTTAGGTTAGGTTAAGTTAGGTTATCCACCTGCTAGCCTATATAACGAAATTTGAATAAAAGAGAAGACATCAAAACATGTAAATAGTACACATTCTCTTCCTAGCCACCACAGGGATGGCTACTAACACGTAATCCTCAAAATACCGGGATTGTCTCGTAAAATGGGGTACGTCCGGCAACCTTGGTCCTTCGCCGCCTTTAGAACGTTGTTGCTTTGGAATCAGCTCTCCCGTCTGAACAGCCAGGTCTTGCTAATTGAATACAACTCGAGTAGCCAATTAAAGATAGGGGAGGGTGATGCCCTGTAAGGGATTGACTATATAGAAAGGGGTGGGCTCGCAAGTCCGGAAAGTCATTTAAATACACCCTCGTTGCGTAAGGTAAATGGAGGGCTTGAGGGTGTTGTATTGGTCATTTCACCCCAATCTCTCGCCTTCCACTTCACTCCACCAAGGTCTGACCAATATTCATGGCGGCTTGTCAATAGTTTAACGAACGGTTGAACTCGAAAATATTCCCTGGTCAAAATATGTTCTAGAATTGACCTTTTGTCAGGTTTGGAAATAAACTTTTTCATCTCTCCTTCCCCCTCTCGTCCTTGTTTGCAATAACAAACGATTGCAATGAATAAAATAACTTTGAATTCTACTGTAGTGCGTACTAATTTTTATTTTTTAATTCGATTGTGACCACAATGGTTTCAAAGCGGTTTTTAATATACATAGGGTGGAAATGAGAAGGGTTATTTTAAGAGGAAGTGCACTATCTTTAAATTAGAGAGGATATATATTTAACAAAAATATGAATCACCTGCCGACCATTGCCCCCATATCACATGGACCTCTCTACCTTTCCGATCCATTTTTTTTTTGTGGGTATGTTTGACGCCATACATTGCGTGACCACCGGTGTTTGTGTAAAAAAAGTTTTTAATTTGTCACAATTTTTTTTTAGCTGGGTGCTACGAATAATGTCGCCCCAGTCCTGGGTCCGGTACAGTCCAATTTTCATAGAAAGGATCTTTGAAGAAAATACATATTTATTTTATTACGCATTGACCTCTGTGGTCTTGGGGTGAAGTGCTGGCCTCAGAACCCGGTGTTCTTGGCTTCAAACCCAACTGGGGATTGACGGATTATTCTTGAACGAAACAAATCCGTAGCACTACTTTGGAGGCGAAGTAAAATCGTCGGTCCTATGTCGATTGTGGCACGTAAAAGAACCCGACAGGTATGGGAAAATACCTTTACCGGCAAAATTGGTAGGCCCTTTTGCTCTTGCTCATAGAAATTTTCGCGTGCTGATATAATCAGTCGGTTCAGAAAGTGCACGTTAAATACCCCAAATAAAAAAAGTATATTTTTTAGCTGTGATCATTGATAACATTTTACTATATTATTAATGTTATTTTATAGGTATTGATAATATCTATCAAAAGTGATGACTGCAGACCACATGACTTTACGTATGAATACTTGAAATTATATTTCATAACCTCTTTGTAACATGTTTCTGCGTCCCTGTTCCCCCCTCCTTCACCCCAACCCCCTTTATTCCATGATTAAGGGGGAGTTTTCCATGTAATGCTCTCAACGACGTTCATTTTTTTAAAACCGCTTTTAGAATCAATAGTAACATTCTCACTGCCTCCAAGAGAAATAGGTTCCTCGGTTTTCAATTACTGTAAGAAGCTCAATAACTAAATGTACGTGGTCAAAGAGATTTGGGGCCTAAATTACAAATCTTTGAGGAAGCCTACTGGTTTGATCCCAGTTGATACCTAAATTAATTTAATATATATTTTTTGTATTCATACTATCAATCCAAATGGTTTTTTTTTTACCATTGCGTACATAGAAAGTGTTGTAATCGTAAAAACTTTCAACCTCGAAACTATATTGAATATTGTTTTTTGTATCCCTGGATCCAAAAAAACTGTGTCTTATAGTTTTGTCTGTCCCTAGGGCAACACCGGAAACGTTTTGATGGATTTTGTTCAAATTTGGTACCATTTAGATCTTATTTGCTCAAACTTCTGATTTATTTTAATATATACCGGACCGGTATACGAGTATTTTGGTTCTGGACCTCGAACTAAGAGGAGTTTTCATAGTACTAACAAAGACTGTTTGGAATGCCAACAGATATCAGGAAAGGAAGAAGCTATAAAAGATTGAAAGAAGACGCTCAGGACCGAAGAAAATGGGAGATGTCCAGTTGATACCTGTCTCAGGACAGATTTACAAAAGAACAACATCAATAACAACAAAATAATAATGTTCGTTTTTCTGATAAAAAAATCATTTTTCTGACACCGCGTCTTACTACCTGTTAGGGTTATATTGATACGTACTAATTACGCTCATGTGTTAGAGACGATGAGGGTTAAATTTAAAATAAGTGTACCCCCATTTGCGTTGAGGGAAAGTAGGACACTTTAGTACACTCGACTGGGATTAAAAACCTGATCTCTCTGTCATCGGTAATCCAATCTATTGCGATAGTGACGTCCTAGACCATGTGGCCACCGAAGTGGTTGAAAACTTACTAAAAATTAGATTTATTGATAGCTATTTTTTTTAATGTTGTCACAAACTTAAATCTACAGAATGAGAAATTATTTACGATTGTCTCGTACCATTTATTTATTAAATCCAATCGGTCACTTTTTTTCAGGACGTGCAATAAGGGTGGTTGTTGAGCTCGATAGGAGATGTGAATCTCACCCTTAAAGCCAGCCCGAGCTGGCTGTGAAGCTAGCACTAATGACGTCACCAACCTTCCACCCCTTTTCTGGTCGCGTTCCGATCACCTCCAACAGTTTTGGACGGTACATCCCGCCCGACAATCCTCGGTCCGTGCGCCTCATTTCCATATTATCACCCTCTCGCCAGTCACCCAGCCACCGCAAACTTTCTCCTGTTACAACGGGGAAGCTACAGATAAAGTGGAAATATACCTACCCTCATCCCCTGCCATCACTACCACTTGAAAAAAAAAAGTTTCGTCAGTATGGAAATGTTTTGAGGGGTAAAAGGTTATAGTCGTATTTGTGAAGGGGAATAATTTTTATGAAGGTACATTGAATAAAGATACATTCTCACATTCCACCCCCCCCCAACCCCTCCTCCCCCTCTTCAACCTCTCCTCTTACCACAGTTTTTTTTTTCAGTCGTCATCGTTTGATTTGACTTGAGGGCTGAAATTGCCCAAAAGCGAATGGCACCATAAAGGATTAAATTTATAGAGGGGAATGGTAATGGTTTGGAAACATCACGATACGAAATATCCCTTTCTATCGTCGCCATTTTGTTACATTGTACAGTCCCTTCTAATTTTTTTTATGTTTTTTAGCCCCGCGTCTTACTAGTCAGTCTGATTGTACGCTTATATACTGATTGTTTGGGATTAGGAAGGTTGTGTTTAGAATAAGTGTACCTGCATTCGTATGGAGGGAGAATGGAGAACTATTTAGGGGGAACCAACCTCAGTACACCAGACCGGGATCAAACCCCGAGTACCCCTTTTGGCAGGCCAGTCTATATGCGAGAGTGACACCTTAGACTATGGGGCCACCGAAGAAGGTTCCTTCTAAATATTTGTAGGGGTGGGGTGAGGGGTGGAATTATTTTTGTATGGTTGTAGTTGTATTTTTTGGTGTATTTCTCTCGTTTTAAAATTCATCCTGACAACGTTTCGTGTGAGTTTCATCGACCATTGAGTGGTCAGAATCAATTTTAACTAAAAGAGTTTTACCCGTTTCGGTGGCCAAATAATCTGAAGGCGTCACTTTCACTATCGGTGATGGGGAGATTGGTGTTTGAATTCCGGCCGGGTGTAATGAAGCTTATTTTCCTAAATGGTTTTCTACGCTCTTTCTCCACGCAAATGCGGGTGAACTTCCTCCCTCTAAATTCAACCTTCTTCATCCATAACACATTAGCGTAGTTAGTATAAAGTCTTATAATCTGAACGGCTAGTAATACGCGGTTCTATAAAAAGAAAATCTATTTTTTTTTAAAAAAGCTATAAAAAATCCATATGATTGCATAAAATGTCTTTAGTTTATTTCTTTTAAAAAGTCCCCTATTAATTTATATTTCCTTTTTTATCCTTGCTAGCTTGGTTTACTTTAATTGCTTTCTCCGTCTTGAAATTTTAACTTCCACAATTTTATTGGCGAGGTTTAGCATGCCTGAAATTAAACTTTAAAGCTCAAAATATCGGAATGAGAAGGTTGTAAAATCTTTCTTAAGAGATTGGACAGTTATACAGGGTTCCGAGTGCAGAAGAACACGAACCAAGCACCTTCGTCTAACGTTGTCAATCAAATATCGCGCGGAGGGGGGGTGTGCAAACTATGCAGCCATTTTATTGCTTAAAAGTATAGTTTCAAATAACTGTTTACTATCGTTCAATATTTAAGAATGAATTTTTCACATCTTTAGCTCGGTTAATATGTAGGAACAAAAACCAAATCACGTGGTTTTGATCCTGTGGCCAATATCTTATTATAATCATAGCACTCTATTTCGACATAATTTACATAAATAAGTATATTATTATATTTATAAATACACTATTAGGAAACCTACTATAACTAGGCTACATTAAGTTTGATTAAAATGGGAAGAAGCATCGGTGGCAATGCAGACAAAGGTGTTGGTATTGTTCATTCTGGTTTATTGGTTATTAGGAAGCCGGGGTTGAGTTATTTTAGAACATTTTTGGCCTGTCCACAGACCCTCTTCCCAAAAATTGAGTTAATTTTTTTCCCCACCTCCTCTCACTACACGTTCGGGCTATACGCATGTGTACTAATTGCGTTAATGTGTTAGGAATGAGGATGGTTCAATTTAGAGGAGGTGTACTTGTATTTACGTTGAGAGTAAGTGAAAAAAAATTGTAAAACCCTCTCAATATACCCAACCGTGATTCGAAACCCCGATCTCCACGTCGTTGGCAGTCCATTCTCTTGCGAGCGCGACGACTTAGAACATTTGACCACCGAAGCGGGTTGTTACCATTCGAACCTGTAAACTTATCCAGGTCGATTTTCAAATGACACGAAGGACAAAATTTGATATCCTTACGACACTTTGGTTCCTCCACACTTTTGTAAATTAGAAGAACAAAGGGAAACTTGATTCGTCTTTCATTTAATTAAACCTGTGCTCTGATGGACTGTGAACGCTAGCGCTGAAATTAGATTTAGAAAACACTTAACTCCAACCTGATATTTAATGTCGCTTCTAGCAAGCTTTTAGCTGTAATGTTTTTTTTTTCGACGTCCCGACTTGTATCATCCCCC
>CABFWO010002212.1:73169-91368 GCA_902155825.1 Timema genevievae
CCCCCCCCCCCCCCCCCGAGTCCTTTGATCTATCGCCGCCGGATCGACTGAGTCGATATTTGGGGAGCTCTCGTTTTCACGTTGTCGACTGAAACGACACTGCCCAGTTTTGTATGGAAATATAATATTATTATTGAGGTTTTACGGCGCGTCAACACAGTAAGGAAAGGTAATAGATTGTTTTATGTAATACTTGTACCTCTTTCTGGACCATGACCACAGACAAGGAAGGATAATGGATATACCAGATCCTCAGCCTTACGGAGATTTCGCTGTGATCCTTGAGCCTGGTTGAGTCCACCAACACTTGGGTTCGCTAGTGTCAATGCTCAGTGATAAAAAAAAACACAAATTTCAAATGTGCAAGCTGTTAAACGACTTACTTTTAACATGTTTGTCATGAAGGGAGCATTTTAATCGTAATGTACAGCCTGTGTGAGCTCTTTGTGAAGGTAAGATTATGTGAAGAGGGGGTTGGTTCGTTACCTGAACCTAGTTTAGTGGTAGCCGGCCGATTGACTCGAGAAGGATATTTGTGTACTTCTCTCTTGTGAAACCATGTTTAAAATGAGTTTTTTTTAAAAATCCCACTTTATGACTCCTAGCTACATGGAGCATAGCCATTTTAACTTGGAGGCTGTTGGTCTGGTGTATCATTGTCTGTGGTCATGGTCTAACTAACGCACCCCTTCAAGCTGCTCTAATCGAAATTACGTCGAAAACAGGGTAGGGTAGAGCTGAAACTTTAAAAATTTACTCATTCAATACCTTTGAAAAAAATGTACATAGCAAATTTAATTAAATTTCTAAACTAATTTTAGTTTAAAATAGAATGTAAATTTAACACCTAATTTTGTTTTTTAGATCACAAATGGCTAATTTGTGTCGTTGGCGTTACAACTTTTTAAACATATTTTCATACAAAATATTGGGAAGGGGTTGAGTACATCCTTTCTGTCTCTCTCTCTCTTTTTAAAAAACATTGTCTATTTTTTTTTGTTCCATCGGATGGTTTTTGCCCTTGTCAATAAATCCAATCATATATGGACACACAAGCAGTAATTAAAATGTTGTCATACGCACGGTCACATACTTCCACTGCCCTCCCCCCTAACCACTCTACATCATACCTGGGAGGTGCGTGTGTTCTCTTCCTCCATTTCCCCGCCTGCCCTCGCAATGTAAATAGCCTATCAATTTTGTGTGGAGATTTCGCAATTAGTTTAGCAGGCAAGCGGAGGTAGAGTAAACGCCGCCCTTTTTAACCCTCCGTTGGATGATACTGAAATGGGTGTGTATAACCAACGCTGTGATCGAAACAGCCTGCTTTATTAAAATTTCACATACCCGCTTCGGTGGCCGCATGGTCTAAGGTGCTACTCTCGCAATAGACCAGACTGCCGATGACGGGGAGATCGAGGTTCGAATCTCGGTCGGGTGTGCTGAGGGTGGTTTGTTCCAAACATGGTTTGCCACGTTTCCTACACGCAAATGCGGGTACACTTCTTATAAGTAAAACCTTTATCAACCCTATAACCATTAGCGTAATTAGTACATAAGTACATTAGTACATAGCATAACGCGTGATAAGAAAATCATCTTTATTGTGTTACTGTGAAACACGTTTTTGTTTTGTTTGCCCATGTTTTGAGTTAAAACTATACCAGCCTTTTTTCCCCCGAAATTCCCAATATAAACGTAACATAAATAAACATTATAATAGCTATCTCAACCACATTAGTTTTATTTTATAACAACATTTTTGTAAATTTCTAATGTAAAACTGGTTCAAAATGGCATACACTCTCCTTTGAGGGTTGCTTTTGCTCGGTGCTGTGTTGACTGACGTGGCGGGTTCAACCCTTCACCCCAACCAAACAACCCCCATCCCTCTACAACACGGTACTCTTTTTATTTTTGTTACTACAAAGAGATTGCAATTCCTCCCCTTCCTCCAAGCCTCCATTACGCTCCTCTACAGCTTGATTCATACGTGCATATGCAAAAATGCACTCATCCGTTTTGTTTCGTTTGACAGCAAGACAAATCTATGTCCATTAGTCGCATTAGAGAGGCTTAGTGTAAAAAACAAGACAAATCACTCAAATTAATATAGTTTTACGTTCGACATCACTCTTCGTTGTATTCCTTATGGAATGAAGGAAAATTTTAAAATACAAACTTAATTTTTTTTCTGTCAACATTGCTGTTATTTTTTTATTCATTTATTCAAGGTATTTACCGTGCACTTTCTAAACCGATTGATTATATCAGCACACGACTTATAAACTTAAATCTAACCCGTTTCGATGCCCGTTTTATTCTCGCAATAGACTAGACTGCCATTGACAAGAGAATCGTGGTTTGACCCCGATAAGATGTAATGAGGTTTTTTCTCCTTAGATGGTTTCCAACTCTCTCTCTCTCTCTACCCAAATGTGGGTACACTTCCTCTAAATTCAACCTTCCTCATCCCTAATCCATTAGCGTAAATAGAACAAAATTGTGTAACCCGAATGGGTAGAAAGGCACGGTGCTTAAAAAAGAGCTTAAATCTATAACAGACCCAACCCCCTGTCGTTAATTCATCACTATGAAAGGAGAAAACTTACATTTTTCCAATGATAAATTTTCCGGCCATGCCAAGAATCGAGTCCGGGACCCTTAACTCAGTAGACAGACACGCTACTGACTAAGCTAAGGTATCTGACTACCGTTACCATTGCATATTTTCTATCAAAAGTGTCAGCTGTACAACACATTACTTAAAGTATAAGTATATTTATGTTTTACTTTATAGTAACTTTTATAACTCTCATAACATTTCCTTCATAACTTGATTGAACTGTAGCACTGTCTTCCATATGATGTTTTTTTCCCAGGATCACAACCCACGTTCCTCAAAGTGATTTATCACCCGGATATTTTGTACAGGATAGGATCCATCATTATCTCCTGCTTCTAAATAATTCACCCGCTACACCCCCCCATATATCTCCTCATCTACATTGTTCGAAGAAAAATCGCAGGTTTCTCCACTTCGTTATTTGGCACTTGGTGGTTCATTTGACCTCTAAAATAAATTGTAATCGATAATAAAAACGGTGGAATGACAAATTTATTTATCTAAGGAGATCTGTCTAATAAAACTACAATTTATTTGTAATATAATGACTCAATACTCTAACATTTTATGGATAGCGTTTATCTTATAATTTCAAAACAAATTAATCAAATACTAACTTAACAAAGTAGATAATTATGATAAATCATTTAATGTATATATATTCTCTCTAACTTATATACGATTATCGATTTCCTTTAAATACTTTGTGTAACTTGTTCACGATTAATGATTTTTTTCTAAATATTCCTTGTAAATCCTTTAGTAAAATTAATTACTTACTTTAAATACTCCGTGTGGCTTTAATAAAATTAATGATTTGAACCTCTAAATAATCCGTGTGGCTTTAATAAAATTAATGTTTTACTCTAAATATTCCCTGTAACTTTAATAAAATTAATTACTTACTTTAAATACTCCGTGTAGCTTTAATAAAATTAATGATTTGAACCTCTAAATAATCCGTGTGGCTTTAGTAAAAATTAATGATTTCCTCTAAATACTCCGTGTACTTACTTACTTTAAATACTCCGTGTAGGTTTAGTAAAATTAATGATTTGAACCTCTAAATAATCCGTATGGCTTTAATAAAATTAATGATTTTCTCCAAATACTCCCTGTAACGTTAATAAAATCAATTACTTACTTTAAATACTCCGTATAGCTTTGATAAAATTAATGATTTGAACCTCTAAATAATCCGTATGCCTTTAATAAAATTAATAATTTTCTCCAAATACTGCCTGTAACTTTAATAAAATTAATGATTGCCTCTAAATACTCCTTGTAACAATACAATAATTAATGATTTTTTCTAGTTATACTCTTCAACTTTAAAGATGTTTTTTCTCCCTCGAGAAATTTGCCACCACCTTAAAAGAGTGTTTAATTGACCTTAGCTGGTAACTAACTTGCAATGTTCTACCTTCGAGTTAAAGAAGAAAAATCATTACAATTTTAAAACAATTTTTTACTGTTTTTTTTAAATGTACTGGTCACACCTATGCTATCTAGGACCGTTCCTTGCTCAGGGTAATTATTTACTCATAAATTTAAGACATAGTCTGCACAAACGTGTGAAAAAGTCCTTATGTTCTACGTAATATGTGGACTGGGGATCAATCTAGCAGGATTCTGGAAAGAAGGTTTAGAAAGAACAAACATATTGTTTTTGCGGTCAACATCTTATATCATTTGATAAGCCCATTTCCGGTAGTTGAAATTACGAGAAAACTGCTAAATTTATACATATTAACACTCATTTCAAAGGTTAGGGGGGGTCCAGAATTTTGGCAAAAAATAGTTTACCTCCAACGAAAATCCGATTTTGCTAACGAATTTTCAGATTTTTTTGCTGTGTGCGCAGTGGCTCCTCTGTACAATCATTAATTCTTGCTTGCATCACCATGGAAACCACAATTAATATAATATATCACTAAAATGAAATATTTATATTTGATTAAAAATACTAGCTCACTTCTTACTCAAGTGATTTTTGTGTAACAAATAGATAGATAGTTGGCAGAAGAGTCGTTTTAAATCTATCATCTTGGTATGAAGAGGGAAAATATACGTTTTACTTCAAATTAAACACTGAAAGCTCAAAATCTATGGAAAATTGATAAGCTTTGACGAGTAAACCTTTAACTAGAAAGGTCGATTGAGGCCTCATTCTATAGAACTTTTCCCAATAAAAAGTTTTAATACATTTTACGCGATAATTTACAGACTTTACTGCAACGCTCCACTAGTTGATTACATTTTACTATAGGCCTATTATTAGTATTATTTTTATGGCTATTTGTATTATCTATCAAAAGTGTCAGCTGATGATCAAACGACTTGACGAATGAATATATGCAAATATATTTTAATACCGTATCTTTTGTAACTTGTCAAAAAATCTTAGACCATATCTGGATCTGACTATAGCTCAGTGGCCAAACGACGGCGCGCCATAGCAAAGATAATGTATTTGGATATTATTTTCCATCTAAATTGAAGATATTACTATGTTCTCTAATAAGGTTACATGAACTATATTCTGCCATAGGTGATTTCGGTAGATATCAAATTGATGATAATACGGATATTTGATCCATGACCTATCCATGCCTCCTTTATATGATATGATTATTACCTCTTAAGGTGATATAGACTATATCCTAACACAGGTGATTACTGTAGATGTCTAATTGATGATTGTACGGCCAGTTGATCCATGATCCGACAATTGTGCTCAATTTGTCGAGCAATGGATTAATTCGCCAGCTGTCAACGTGCAGAATGGCCCATCGGCGCCGTTTGAAATTAGTTTTAATCCATGAGTGACGCGACGCTACTTCTCACACACGTATGTCACGGCAGCTTATTGTAGAGTAATTAATTACTCCACACATAGGACATACATCGGTGTTAATATAACGTAGGTTTGTGCGCCGCAAGTTTTACCGCCGCTTGAAAAGGAAGCTTGTCAATGACTGTAGGGATTAATATTTGCTAATTAGCACAAGAGTGGTGGAGCAGATAAGATTGATTGTGTAGATAAATATATATATTTTGTGTGTGTGAGATGGGTTTTGGGGTTTAAACCCGCACATGAATAAATTAGTACACGTGTAAATGATGCAACTATTTCTTTACGCAAACTAAAATAAAATATAGGCTATATGATGTGAAACTATCATTCCTGTATAGTCATTTTTATAGAAAATATATTAAATTTTTTAAATAAGTTTTTTAATCACCGTGTCTTACTACCCATTTGAGTTATACGCCTTTGTACTAATTATTCTAAAGTGTTGGGGACGAGTAATGTTGAATTTAGAGGAAGTGTACCCGCATTTACGCGGAGGGAGATTTAAAAACACTTTAGGAAAAATCACCCTCAGCACACTCGACTGGGATCGAACCTCGATCTCCCTTTCATCGGCAATCTAATCTATTGCAATAGTGACGCCTTAGACATGCGGCCATCGAAGGGAGTTAGAAATAAGTTTTACTGCTTCTGTGCTCGCTATTTAATGACTCCTAAATAAAGTAAACTAAAAATAATTGGCAAATTACATTGTAAACTCCTCCCCCACACAACCATAATATGTCTGATTAAGGATCGAACACTGACCTTTGGGTCAGTCACGCACACCCAACTAGCCCAGTTATCTGTCGGAAATTTTAAACTAAAATTTGAAGTGGGGTACGGGGGAATGTCGCTGCAAAGGAAGAGGTGGTTTATTTAATTCATGGTTTTATTATTTTAAATCTGTGTACTTGGGGAAATGCATTTATACAGTCCAATTTTCATAGAGAGAACCTTCTCCGACAGGTAGAAAAGTTAGTCGGATATAATTTCATATAGTCATACGTCAAGTCGTGTTATCTAAAGCTGTCACTTTTTATAGATATTATCAATGGCAATAAAATAATATAAATAATTAATAAAATGATATTAATGTTGACAAAAAAAAATTGTAATCGGATGTATTGAAAAACTTCACTCGGACACGGAAATCGAACCCGGGACAATTTATTATATTATGATTGCGGTATACGGCTCATTTCCGTAATTATAATTATTCATCCCCCAAGCTTCGCCTTTCATATATACTTAATTGTATAGCGTTGGTTTCTTTCATCTTAAAAAAATAAATTATTTTTGAAAAGGTTCTTCCTATGAACATTGGACTATACCGGGCAGCTCTCACATTGTAACAAGAATGAACGGAACCGGTCGTCCTTCTTTACAATGCCTCAGAATAATTATTGTTCTCCGCGCAACGAGGAGTCGGCTCTGCAATCTGTTGATGCCTGCAGCCATCATTGGTGTGGCTCTTGAAGAAGAGCGATGAGGGGGTGGGGGGTGGCTTGGATTTCCACCCCTTCGGGGCTCAAATAGGCAAACTGAGAACTTCATACCTCATCCCCACCGACTCTTGTATTCACTTCGAGTAATAACTTTTCCGTATGAAGCGGGGGGCCTGCTACGGAAAGTTGCGGATATTTCCAGCTCCATCCGCAAGAGCTTCTCCCCCTGCTAAGCTTCTCAAGCTTATGATGGCTCTGTTGTGCTTCCCCCCCCACCTCCCCCCCCCAGATGCTTAAAAAGACGAGAAGATTGGTGAGATTTTTTTTTTACTTGATAGTCTGAATCCTTAGCTTAGTCGGCAGTGCGTCCATCTATTGAGATAAGGTACCCGGGTTCGATTCATGGCATGAGCGAAACTAATATGATTGGTGAAATTGGGTCTTCTTCCTTTACTGCGAATAATAAACGGGTGTTATATCTCTTGTGGAATTAAGTAAGTTTGTAAATCATATTCTGATTCAACTAGTTGGTTCAGAAAGTGCACGTTAAATGCCCCAAAATTATCCTATGATGATGATGATGATGATAATAATATAAATAATAATGTCTAAAACTTTACATTAGGGGAATTTCTCTTTTCTCGAATCAAGTTATATTGTAAGTTGTGTGCTGACTTTATCAGTTGGCTCAAAGGGTTCGCATTAAATAGGGCCTAGCACTAACGCAATAAATAAAGTATAGAATTACATAATGCTATAGTCGCAATTTCATCGGAAGAGTCTTCCTTGTCTGATAGCTAGAAAAGTTACTGGACTACGTCAAGTTATATGATCTTAAGCTGTCACTTTTGATAGATATTTTCAATATAAGTTATATAAAATAATACAAATAGTATAGTAGTAGTATAAATAGTATACCCTATCAAAATGCTGCTATACCTTTCCTCCAGCAGGTTGTTCCTGCGAATGCAACCATACATACACTGCTGGCAGAAGGATTGCCTACTGGGTCTATCTCGCGGCGCTGATATCATTGTCAAGGGTGCTAGTCTAGGCCGGAAACATATAATCTTTATTATTATTATTATTATTATTATTATGGTCTAATGGTTAGAATTCCTGGATACAAACCAATAGGTCCAGGATTCGATCCCCGGTGCTTCCAGATTGTTCTCTGAAGCAATGGGTCAGGAATTAGGTCAAAATGACCTCGTGAGGACAAATGAGGAGCTACGTGAATGGAAAAGTAACCGCTTCGGTCTAGAAAACTGATATTTATGGCAGGAGCGTTCATTGTACTGATCACACTTGACCGCAAAAAGTTTATTTTTTAAAAGGTTACTCACCAAAATCGTACTAAGCCCTATAGTGGTTCACTAATGTGTAAACTAGCCAAGCCATTTCAGTGGCTTTTTGGGGCGAAAGCCCCATTGTGAGGAATGCTAGTATAAATAATATAGTCACATTTTATTCAAGTGCGAACTTGGAGAAGCTTTTTCAGGCAATTGAATATAAGTTTAAGAGCTAAAACATTTATTTTACCCGAGCCATTAACCATTTTATACCATCCTACAATTCGCCAAGTGCCACAATTTCCAACTGAATATTAAAATCCTGACGTAATTATGTAATTAATTTTAATTTTAAATATTTAACTTTCACTGATATTATTGAGGTGAGAGTGTAGGGTACACGATAAAAGGTCAGTGTTTTAACAGTTTTTTTAGAGCAAAACTTTTTTTTCCAAAATAAATCAAATATCGCTCGATTAGAAACAAAAAGTTCAATTTTCTTTCCACGGTATTATCAACTTTTAAAAAAAAATATTGTCATGAGTATAGCAGCATTAGATGAGAAACTTTTTAAATGAAGATAAAAAGTTGTCATTAAATTCCATGACACCCTTTACAGATATTCAACAATTGTTGATATCACCGTGCGAAGAAAATTAAACTTTATATTTCTACTTAAGAAATATAGAATTTCTTTTTACCAAAAAAGTTTTTATATAAAAACTGAAAAAAACACTGTGGTTTTTTTTCTCGCGTTCTCTACACCCCCACCTAGAGGAATTTTAGATTATTAATGGTAATAAGCCTATAATATTCTTCAGAGTTGAAATGTGAACACTCTTTCTTCATTTTTCTCTCGTTCGATAATATTAATCCTAGCAGTGATTACTCTTTACCCCCTGAAATCAATTCTACCGGGAAATATTCTCTAAATATTTCCCTCTCGATTTTTTTTAAAAGCTGTTTTATTCAAATAAATCATATTAACTAAACTTTTCTTTCCCAGATGTAATATATATATATATATATATTTAGGGGAAGTACTTGGCCGGAAATGAATTGGTTTCTGCTGCCCATGGGAGCGTTCGCTTTTTATTCCATGCAAACGTGGCGTCGTACCTTGAGCCTCTCATGTATGAACACACACACACACACACATACACAACAAAGACAGGGTAGAGGCTATATTTCTCCCAGGCGCGCTGCTGACGTTTTTATGGCTTAGGGATTAAACATAAAAGGACCATTGAAAAATTCTAGTTCATGCATGAGATTCTTTATGAATACGTTAAATGCCATCCAGTTTCCGCTTGGAATTTGCTACAAGGGGGTGAGTTTTTTGATTGTTGACTTGGGCGCCCATTATTTTTACTAGTAGTTCTTTTCATGTACCTCCTACCTCGGTGAGGAATTTACTGAACAGGAAGTGGATACATTTAAATGGAACCCGTATGTCATTTAATATCAATCAAATCAATTTCAAATCATTTTTTGGCTGCTAAATACTGTTTCTACTCCTTTCTTCCCAACCGCTTTTTTTTAACGGTTTTTTTTATGACAAAGGGATTTTTTTTTAGCTGAAAGTTATTAATCGATTAAGTTTTGGCTTTGATCATTTTTCATGGACATAAAAGCTTCTAAAAATAATTATTATATATATTTAATATTCACCACAAGATAATAATTTTTTTTTGTCAAAAGCTACATCACAATTATCGTGCTGCTATAAACATAACCCACATTTTAACAAATTAAAGTAAAGAGTAAAAACAAAATGTTTTAAAATAAATAATACTGTAAGTCAATAAAATCTAAAATATGTAAAGACAATAAATGTATAGTATGTTTAAAGAAAAAAAAATATTCTTGTTCTCTAATTTTACTTTGTACAGTTCCCGTGATTTGTAGTTTGGTTCATCCATTGAAAACTACCGTATGTTCATCCAATGAAAACTACCGTATGTTCATCCAATAAAAACTACCGTATGTTCATCTGATGAAAACTACCGTATGTTCATCTGATGAAAACCATGTTAATCCGATGAAAACTAGCTTTTGTTCATCTGATGAAAACTACCGTATGTTCATCTGATGAAAACTACCGTATGTTCATCTGATGAAAACTATGTTAATCCAATGAAAACTAGCTTTTGTTCATCTGATGAAAACTTTTTACAAATTATCAGTCCCATATTTTTGATAAAAACCTTTAAAATGTAATCACCATAGACTGTGTATCGGATGGTTTTAAGAGACCTTCTTGACCACAAAATTAATTTAATCTAACTAAGTTAAAGAAAGTTTTGCTTCTGTTATTTACTTATCATTAATATTACACTAAATTTGACAGATAGTAATCATCATCATCATCATCGTTAGAGCTCTTTGCGCCCGTGAACGCACTTTCACCGGACTAAGGGTTCGGCCAGACTGACAAGCGAGCGAGCACGTGATTAGCGGATAGCTCTCGATAGTTGTTGACGAGGAGGCTCCGAATCTTGGCTCACTGAACTGAGGGGGGTTTTAACAAGTGATTTATTGTTGTGGTTTTCTCATCCTCTCTCCACGCTAATGGCGATTCTTATTTGTAAAGGCCTACTTTGATAATATTGAAGTATTTTAACACATCAGTTTTATACATATAGTTATGGTTTATGATCTTACCAATTAAATTAGGCCGTTAGTAGCAAGTGTGCTAAATCTATCGATAATAATAAAAATGTCTAAATGAGAAGTTTTCCTAGCACTCAATGAACCAACATACAATAATATTGCCTAGCGCCTGTAAACTAGACTGTACCGGCTCGAGCGCTCGCTCCAGTCTGGCCACCTCTCATTACAACCAATGTGTTCTATTTTATATTTTAGTCGCTCGCTCCGGTCTGGCCGCCCCCTCAGTCGTGCCTTTCTTGCTTACGTGTCACGTAAAGACTCAACCGGGTCTTGAAACTCGAATATCGCAGGCGGGTTGGTCAGCGTCTGAAGTTCTACGACTGGACTTTCTCTACCGCGGCTGACGTTCTTCATACGAATGTTTAAAGACCATACAACGTGACCCTCAAAATGCAAAATTTACAGGAGATAGAGAAAAAAATCTGAATAAAATAATTATAAACTCAATTTAGTTTGCTATAAAGTAAAACAAAATAATTTTTCGTAGTATTTTATGGTGGAGTTATTCAAACGATAAAATAATTAAATTCAATCAATAGTTTTTAAATAATTAATTGCTCAAGTTGGGAGGTAACGAACGCTCTTTAGTCTGTACCGCTGTTTTCGTGTTTTGGTGGCTACACCTGAATTAATTTGTGGGTTAAGTCAATTGACTATTTTGTTTCTGACAGCTAAAACAAACTTTCAATCGGAGACAAGTGAGGCTTACGAGCAGTGATTGAAAGAGTTTGTAGTTCATGACCGGTTTGTAAAAATATTCACAGCGAGTACAAAACTAAAGGAAAAAGGATTATTTAAACCATTTGTAATAAAGTTAGGGCTACGCCCTTTGATCAGAAGGTGTATTTTAAACTAGAGGCCACAACAATATTTATTTTTTTATTTAGCACCGCGTCTTACTACCCGTTCAGGTTATACGCTTAAGTATTAATTACGCTAATGGTTTAGGAATTGGGAGGGTTGAATTCAGAGAAAGTGAACCCGCATTTTCGTGGAGGGAGAGTGGAAAACCATTTAGGAAAAAACCCTCCCAGCTCACCCGACCGAGATTCGAACCTCGATCTCCCCGTCCTCGGCGGTCGAGCTCAACACGACTAGCGCGTTAGCCAACTACGACCACCGAGGTTGGTGCCACAAAAATAACCTAACCTCAATTTTTGAAATGTGGAGATGGTTAAGCTCTTTGGCCTTTATACCCTCAATAAGATACGAAACTGAACATATTTCAGTCTGTACACAATTTTTTTTTAGATAGATGTATTTCTTGACCGATGCAGTAGAAACTAAATAAAATTTCGAGACGTGGGTCTGAAATAAATGTCCCTCAAGGTAGCCCTTGCTATCTCCAGTTCCTGTAAGTCCACATTCAAGTAATTTACCTTTATTTACCCTCTAAACATCCAAGGGGAAGAAACATCCCCTTCGTTATCTGTATCTCTCTATCTTTCTCTTCCCAAGAAGATGATTTCTTTGCAAGGAAGTCTGGGCTAGTCCGAGACGCACCAAGAGGAGTAGAGACAAATAAAGTAACAAGCTTTGGAAACGGAAACAACCCCTGAAGTCTCCCTCCTCTCCTCCTCCTCCCCGTACTCTCTCTTCAGCCCATGTGTTTGGGTTCCTCAAGGGATGTGACGTCTGGTTTACTCTCGGGTTGTCAGGGGGTGGGTCAGCTGGGGTGAGTCGATGGTAAAAAAAACCTGAACTTTCTTTTTTTTTTACTCTAACCCAAACCCTTAAAAAGAATGCAAACAAAATTCAAACAAACCAAATTGAAGTGAATTGATGTTCAAAAGAGGGCTGTGAATCGCACAGATGAAGGACTTTGGAACATTTTACTAAATCTTTTAAAATAAAACGGGATCGTGTTTGGTTTTTTTTTTGGTCTTGATTTTGTTTATCTAGTTTTGTGTTTAATTTGAAAACCAAGTGTCAACTCTTTTCACTATTTTTTCTCTGGAATAATATTAAATATACGTGTTTACTATTAATCTTATTTGCCTGAATATATCCTGTGCCAAGATGTCATTTCTAAACTAATTTAAATTAATATATCATCTATATTTTAACAATCCACTAGTGGACCAATAACACTAATTGCATGTAGGCCAACTTTACGATATAAACATTATTTTTACTATAGTAATAGACAACTAATATTGATTGTCAACAGTGAAAATATACACATATTGTACTTGCTCATTCCTTGGTGGGTTTTTTTCTCCTTCGGAAAATGGAATGCCCATTTATATTTGAAATATTGATATGACCAAGATCGAGTCAGTGCACTTGATTTTTTTTTAAACCTGGATCGATACAAGGCCTCTCGATCTAGATCTATCTTGAGAATCGATTCAAGGCCTCTGAATCTAGCATCCTAGTAAATACACACACACATTGAACGTAACCGGATGAGTGCCCAAGGAACGACCTTTCGTTCCGTTTACCCCTCTCACCCTCCCAGTCGAGGTCCCCGCCGACATTGATATCTTCTTCCCGCTCTCCTCATCCAGTCGTTCCTTGTCATCTCGTAAAAGGACCCTTCCCTTCCTTCGCTAACACCGCCTCCCCGTGCACTTGACGACTGATATGTTGGTTATCTCCTGCCCAGTAAAGTGCAAGATAACCCCCTCTTCCCGGAGTAATATCTCATAATTTCCAGAGCGCCACTGAACTGGTCCTAGGGCGGTTAGAGAGAGAAAAGGGAGGAAATGGGACACCAAACTATAACTTTTTTTTGAGCTTTTGCGAGGCTTTCCCATCATTGAAGGGAAAGTGTTTAGGAAAGTCTCGGACCCACGTATGATGTTAGATTACTAATTCAAATGTGAAACTTCTGGACGTAATATGTGTGTTTTATATAGTTTAAAAAAAACTGGCGCACTCTACATAAATCTATCAAATTACTTTTTTTTTAATGTGCATCGCGTCATCAACCCTTAGGGTTATCCGAATATTTACATTAATGGAAAAGGGATGAGGAAGGTAGGGATTTTGAGTAAATGCTCCTGCATTTGAGGGTGAAAACATTAATTAAAAGTTACCCTCAGTAAGCTCGACCTAGACTCGAAACCCTGATCTCCCCGTCATCGTCAGTACAGTCTATTGCGAGACTGACGCCTTAGACCATGGTGCCCGCCAACCCTTTTGACCACAACTGATCTGTTTCTGACTAATATTTTTAATCAGATGTCACTTTTCTGACAAATATCAGTGTATAATTATCTCCATGTATTCTGTTCTCTGGAAGTTGGGGGTTGAGGTCTCACTCTCCTCCCCAATTCACCCCCTTATCCAACCCCTCTCATTCCTCTTTCTTTTCCGACTAATTTGCCACTTGTACTAAGAACTACTACTGTTCTAATAGCTCCAAACTGAGAGGCTTAGCTTTTTCCTAATCTCAAGGACTTAACTCTTTCCACCCCCTCCCCCCACTCGTACTTCCTATTGCCTCTGTCAATATTTTGTTTAGGTCCACCCAAATTTGTTGCCTGATCAATACACAGAATAAATAAATGCACTTCAACACCAAAATGGTGGTTGGTGGCCATATATTTTCCAGTACCTACTTTTATTTTGATCTTGTTAAAACCTTAAATAAGGCAGTTTTTATTTTATCATCTTGAAAGGGGAGGGAATTGAACCAACAGCTCCCCTCCACTCCCCCTTAAATCTGCCACGCAAAATTAAATGGTAAAATGGTGCCCGCCGCACTTTCGTTGGTCTTGAATGTGGTCAACGGTGCAAAAATGTATGGGGGACCTTTGCCATAGGCAATTATCTGACGTATTCATCGTGCACTTTATGAACCGACCGATTATATCAGAACACGAGAATTTCTATGAGCGAGAGTGAACGAGACTTACCAATTTTCCCGGGGAAGGCGTTTTCACAAACCTTCCAGGTTTCTTTTACATGCCACAATCGACATTTAGGACTGACGGCTTCATTTCCCCTCCGAAGGAAGTTGTGCTACGGATTTTTTTTTATCTCTCAACAATTTAAACGCATATCAAAAGCAATTACTTCCCCGCACTTACCACATTCCTAAAAGGTTTCACCCATGACCGAACGAGTGTATTTTGTGCTTGTATTTGTTCTCCCTATCCACTCAGCTACTCTTCATTGACTTTATATGGTGCGGTGTAAAGGTCTTATAACCTTTAGACTCTGTGAGATGTCACTCGCGAATAGCCGGCCACTGGTAGTGTGTGCCGGTAGCTTGGGCTGGTGTGTGCTGGTAGCGTGGGCTGGTGTGTGCTGGTAGCGTGGGCTGTTAACGTGTGTGCTGGTCCTAGTGTTTCGGTAGCGTGGGCTGGTCTGTGCTGGTAGCGTGGGCTGTTAACGTGTGTGCTGGTCCTAGTGTTTCGGTAACGTGTGCTAATAGCGTGTACTGTTAATTGTGTGCTGGTAGTGTGTACTGGTAAGCGTGTGCTGCTCAACATAATATATGGGATAACTATTGTAAAATATCGTAATCGAACACTGGGACCCTTAGATCAGTAGACAGGCACGCTACCGACCGAGATAAGATGTCGGACTATTGTAAAAAGGACACCTATTTAGATGAACCTACTTTTCTCATAATGGTGAAATATAATTTATTATAAATAGGTATGACGAATAATTTTTGACAGTGTAGTTCTTTTTTTACCATCCGAACAACGAAAGTCATTCATGCGTAATCTATTAAGTTGGCGAAACAAAAAAAACAACAAAAAGAAGCTTGCTTCGAAAATTTGTGTGCGTACTACCATATTTGAAGTTTTCCTTTTTTGAGATATTTTTGCCGAAATCAATATATCGATAGTGAAACTTGGCAACAGTGCATCCGATACCGTAACCAAGGTAGGTCAGCCACTACCTAAACCGCTCCGCACCAAGAAATGAGCAAGGACCTTAGCAGATATACCTCAGTTTTAGCTTATGTGGTGCTGACTGACAGCGACCTCTCCACTTCATCGCGCAGCCCCTTGTCGTTGTAAATCTAGCGTCCGTGCCGGTGGTCACGTCATAAGACGTCGGTCTCGCAATAAAGTGGAATTCCTATGACGAAAGGGTCGAAGTTCGAATCTCAGCTTGGTCAACCGTGGATGGTTTTACGGCCTATTGTTGTAATTTTACCATCCCTCTTTCACGCTAATGCGGGTGCATTTCCTTTAAACAATGGTCCTCATCATCACTCTCATAATATTAGAGCTGTTAAATACTACTTAGACCCGTAATGGTGGCCGCATGGTTTAAGGCGTCACTCTCGCAATAGACTGTACTGCCGATGGCGGAAAGATCGGTGTTTCTCTTAAATTGTTTATCAGCCTCCCTACGTGAACATGTGGGTGCATTTCCTTGAAATTATATCCTACATTCATATTCAATTAGTGTAATTTTGCTAGCGGCGTGTTTTACTACCTGTTCGGGTTATGCGCTTATGTACTAATTACGCTAATCGTTTTAGATATTAGGAAGGCTATAATCAGATGAAGTGTACCCGTATTTGCGTGGCATGAGAGTGGAAAACAATTTTGGAAAACTTCCCTCAGTACACCCGACCGAGATTTGAACCCCGATCTTCCCATCGTATAGTTTACTGTGAGAGTGGAGCTTTAGACCATGCTGCCACCGAAGCGGGTAATTAGTGTAATTAAATACGTACATACGGAACGGGTAGAAAAATGCAAAGCATAAAAAAGATGTAATTGTTAAAAAAATAATTAACACTTCTCGTATTCTGGTTGATGATTAATTTGTCATTTAAACTGCATTGCCTACTTTTGGGGGAATTTGAAGCTATTTTTCGAAGCAGGCTGCTTCTAGACTTGATGCACTTAAGGACTCCAAAAACTATCACACTTAGAATCCAATGTATGAATATAAAAATAAGGAAGAAAATAAGCAGTTTACTCTGCGAGGCTTTTGTTTACTTGTTGATAATAATTTCCCTCTTCCAATTACGAGTATACACACTCACATACACACGCAACTAGACAGTATTGACTTGCATTCCAAAATTAATTTTTCCTTGTTTCCTTTTTTAGATAGACATATGCTTCTGAGGACATCTTCAATATTTGCTTTCGCAGGAACATTCCTACCGGCCATTTTCGTGAATATACCAAATAACCTGAGTTGTAGAAGAGAGTAAAAAATGCGTTTACAGAAAAACTACTTCAAGATAAAATTGTAGTTTCGTAACAGTGTAATACTATGTTTGGCATTATTTAAGAATTTTAGTTTTTAGTTTCAATGTTTTATCTTTAAAACTCACTGTATAAAACGTAAATATTAACATGGGGAAATACTGTCTCGAGCTGCCGTGACGTCACAGGTATAGGCAATGTTCTTTAGTTCGTTACCCGCCTCGGTGGCGTAGTTGGCTAACTCGCTTGTTTCGTGTATAGCCAGACTGCCGAGGACGGGGAGATCGAAGCTCGAATCTCGGTCGGATGAACTGGGGGTGGTTTTTCCTAAATGGTTTTCCACTCCCCCTCCACGCAAATGTGGGTTCACCTCCTCTAAATTCAAACTTCCCAATTCCTAATCCATTAGCGTATAACCCGAACGGATAGTAAGACGCGATGCTAAATAAATAAAAATAAATAAATTTAGTTCGTTCGTTATATATTATGAAACTTCTTTCAAATCATTTTAGTTTCCTAAGAAACTAAGGCAGGGCGCACACCAATGAAACTAGTTTCATGAAACCAGTTTTATGAAACGTGAAACTTAAGTTTCATGTAACTATTCAACGTTAAAACAGATAGATGCGCACACAGAGTTTCACGCAACTATAGTTTCATACGATTGCGCAACCGTGGTTTTATGAAACTCGCCAGAACGGTTTCAGGAAGGAAAGTTTCATTTGAACTACAGCCAAGACCAGCAGTGTGCAAGTGTTATTCCTTGACAATGGCAAAAGAAGACACCATTTATAACACCAAATTGGTAGAAGCTATTGAAAAACATCCGTGCTTGTACGATTACAATTTAAAGGAGTAGGAGTGCTCCTAATGCCATCCTGTAGTTAGTGTCCTCCTTCGTTATTTGAGGGCCGACTTTAGACACCAAGTGCTCAAAAGCTGATTTACTCATTCTATAAAATCTTCTAAATTTATCAGGGTCTGCACACAATTCTTTGGCTACTATATAACTGCAGTGTCTCCTATCAGATATAAGAGGATGAACCCAGTACCTTAGCTTTCTTTTTTTATTTCGAAACCACCACCAAAGTACAAACACATCCTCATCATCTGACATCTTGACTGAAACTGAATAGTTTCGTTTCACCTGTTTGCGTGCAGATGTGAAACTG
>CABFWO010002212.1:111545-132120 GCA_902155825.1 Timema genevievae
CCCCCCCCCCCCCCACTCGATGGTCGAATGGTCTAACATGTCGCTCTCTTTTACAATATTCTCTGTTGTTAATTACGGGTAGATCGGAACTCGAGTCCCGGTCGAGTATACTGAGGGTGGGTTTACCTTCACGCAAATGCGGGTACACATCCTCTAAAATGCAACTTTCCTCATCCCTAACACATTAGCGTAATTTGTACATAAGCGTGTTGGTAGTAAGACATGATACTAGAGTCAGGTTAGGTTTTTCCTATGAAAATTGTAATGTATACAACCAACCACCTGTGGAGTAAGTATTAGGGGACAATAGGGCGGGATGTTGAAACAGTAATCAGTGGCTTGTTCACTCAACGTCTCAAACCTCGTGTTCAGTCGTACCACTAACAATTAGAACGTGATTGTGGATCAACCAATCAGCCGATTCATCTTACATCAACTAACTGTTCGATTCTCCGATCATAATGTCGATGGTAAACATAACTTCTAATTTTTAATAACTGAATTAGTTGTTGCATCCATATTTAAATTGATTAAATAAAAGTAAAGTTTGTGTTTTATATTATATTTATTTTGAGTATGCCTTATTTGTAAGAATTGTATTGTTAACTATGGCATCTTCAGATGAAACTTTTCAACTAAAAAATGAAGTTATATTGTATGGTTAAGATCCAGGAAAAAAATCAATGTTAAAATAATAAAATTTGAGATGAGGCTTACACTGATTACATTTTACCTAATGAACGTGCCCGAAATTTCCAATTAGTGATATGAATATTATTATAGCCAACCTTATATATAACTTTGGGTCATTCCACAATCATATTTCCCAAAAACAGCGATATTAACAGTGTTGCCTTGTTATGTTTATTTGATTAGTTGATCAAATCTATGGTCAGGTGATCAGCGATTTTTGCTCCCTGATTAACTTTGGTGCAACCCAAACTTTTTGATCCAGGGTGTTTCTAAACAATTGAACCAATAAGCGTGGCTTATTCACTTCTCCAGCTCTGTAAGATGAGTTAAATTAATGTGGGGATGTAGGGGAATCGGACAGTGTTTTTGCAGTTTTTATATCAAAACTTTTTTTGGTCAAAATAAATAAAATATTTCTCTAGTACAAACATGTAGTTTAATTTTCTTCTCATAATGATATCAACAGTTGTTGAATATCTGTCAAGGGTGTCCTGGAATGTATTGACAACCTTTTCTCTTCATTTAAAAAGTTTCTCATCTGATGTTGCTATGATCACGACAGATATTCAAGAAATGTTATCACCAAATGAAGGAAATTAAACTATATTTCTACTGGAGCAAAATTTGATTTATTTTGGACCAAAAGAGTTATACTAGACTACTATAAAGCCACATGGCTGACTCACTCACTCACTGACATTAATGTTTACCCACTTCCAGATGAGATAGAAACTTGACAAACTTATAGCTTAGCCTGTAACCGACGAGAAAATTCCAAAAAGTGAAAAAAAAAATTTTTTTAACCCCCGAAAAAAATTCAAAATGGTGGAGCAGCTTTAAAGTTGGTGAGGACCTTTCTTTGGAGGTTTCTTGTGGCTAAACGGTAAGACCTATCAAAAAACGGACTGCACCAGCAGCCACGGATTTGGTAAGATCCACAAGTTTGGTCCTATTACTTTTTGTCGTATCTCCATCGGTTATACCTTAGAGCTAGATTTTTTGATTTTAGGTAAATTTTGCACATTTTCCACATAATTCTTAAAATTTCTGACAAACTTATGGGACAGCTAGAATCATAAAATTTGGCAGGCATATTGGCACATCCAGTTGCCATAATCGTGCCAAATTTGATGATTCTAACTGTCCTATAAGTGTGGAGAAACTAAAATAATGTGTGAAAAATACAATACAATACCGATAACTTTAAGTTGTTGCGTTCAAAACAACGCTGGAATTACATCAGTTTACATCCATTTGCAAAGAAAACTGAGGGTTTTGGGGCGGAGCCCCCAACGAGCAAAGCTAGTTTTGATATATAAACTTCAAGAAGACCGACCTTTTCTCGCGTTCCCTGCACTTCCACCTTAAACGAACTATGCGGTGTAAACAGGTTCATTATTTTTTGCTGTGGGCTGAACATTATATAAAGTGTCTCGGTGCTGCGTGTACAGCAAGAGTGAACTACCAGCGAGCAACCCTTGCTGCACACTTCATCATCCCTCCCCCCTTGTCCCCCGAGGGTGTGTGTGTGAGGGGTTGACATGAAGGGTAGTAGCTCTCACTAAATTCCCCTTCCCCTCCCCTGTTTCCTCCTCGCCCGCCTGACAAGTTACAAGTAAAAATTAATGAAATTACAATGTGAGGGGGTCGAATTGCGGGAGGATTCCATGAGTCGCCTAGCTAAGGGGTGCCCAGTCAGGGTACACGCGGGCCACAATCGGCCAGGGTACACCCCTGACCCCTTAGAGTCTCTCTCTCTGCGCACATCTTCGCCGAGTTGAAAGGAGCTTAGTTTGATCCCGGGTTTTTGGTGGCCGCATGGTCTAAGGCGTCACTCTCACAATAAACTATACTGCCGGTGAAAGGGAGATCGGGGCTCGAATCCCGGTCGGGTGTACTGAGGGTGGTTTTTCCCTAAATGCTTTTCCACTCTCTCTCTCTCCACGCAAATGCTGATACACTTCCTCTAAATTCAAACTTCCTCAACCCTAACTCATTGGCGTAATTAGTACTTAAGCGTATAACCTGAACAGGTAGGTAAGATGCGGTGCTAATAATAATAATAATAATAATAGTTCCAAAGGTATCGCGTGTTGTATAACTTGGTTTCTACAGGAACTTCATTGGCTAAGAAGTATTGCGCAGCTACTGACGTCTACTTTCCTTGCGCCGTTAGCGACGGTCGAGTTTCACGGGAAATCCGTGCAGCACAGCGCAAATGTTCGCTCAGTGTGACTAAAACAATGAAAGTGTCTCTAAAGTGCAACCGCCCGGATAATATTATAAACTGACACGATTAGTGACACAAGGAGCACCAAACTTTAAACCCACCGACTTTATGTCCACCAAACTTCATGTCCACCGACTTTATGTCCACCAAACTTCATGTCCACCAACTTCATGCCCACCAAACTTCATGTCCACCAATTTCATGTCCACCAACTTCATATCCACCAACTTCATGTCCACCAAACTTCATGTCCACCAACTTCATGTAAAACATTTTTCTATCTGGGGTAAACTATAGTAGGATTATTTTAGGAACAATATTATCTCACAGCTACAAAAGTTATCAAAACTACTTTCATATGTCCATACATCAAGTCGTGTGATCTACAGCTGTAACTTTTGATAGATATTATAAAAACCTATAAATATTACTTAAATTATAGTTAAATGTTATCAATCTTTATCGTAAAAATTAAATATTTTATAAAAGGTGTTTATTACCATAACAGAATCTTACTATATTAATTGTTCACTAGAAAACTTTTTCCGGCGACGGAAGGAATATTAACAACAATAATGAGCTAATAAAAATCAAGCCTACTCTCATTGTATTATAAAATGTATTTTTATAGTTAATTATTTCCCGTTTATTAACAAGTTTTAAAAATGTGGCTATATCTATATTGCACCTTTGTAAAAAACAAAAGATGTTTTAATTAATTAGCCTGAAAGTTGTAAAAACTGTCAATTGCTTATTAACTATATGTTTAAATTAAATACAAATAAATACCACACTTTCTTTAAACAGTTGGTTTTATTAGTAAAATGTATTTAAACGCTTACAAAATAGATTGTTACAAAAATTGCTCATAAAATAAAAAAAAACATAAATTAATAATCACATTATGAATCGAATTTATTAGTAAGAAGAAATTTATTTCATTTATACTGTGAACTATTTTTATGTTTGAGTCTTTACATAATTTAATTATACATTCCATCATTACAACATTTATTTTCCATGTCTTAAAATTTCGTGGTGGGGATAATGGACAGAATTTAGATTCAAAATTTTTTTTTGCGGCAAATTCTTGTGATTGGTGAGAATTTTTTTTTTTAGTGCAGGCCTCCGAAATGACCGAACCCGGCCCCCTCACCTCCAAACCCTCCCTCGTGATGACTGATGTACACGGGCTTGTGGACCGTGATTGGTTGCGGGACATGTACCGGGTACGGCTTGTGGACGGTGACAGGGTACGGCTGGGGTACCTCCACAGGGTACGGCTGAGCCACCGGCACGGGTACCTTCACTCCCACCTTGACCGGATACGGTTTCTCCACGACGTACGGCACGGGCTTCTCCACCGTCACCGGGTACGGTTTGGGCACGTGTACGGCGTAAGGCCTGTCAACGGGGACGGGGTACGGGTGCGGGACGCCCACAGGGACCTTCTTGATTACCTCGACGGGGTAGGGCTGAGCCACGGGGTACGGCACCGTCTTGGTGAGGGTGATGGTCTTGACGGGCTCGTGGAGACCGCCGTAGCCTCCTCCCAGTGAGAAACCGCCGCCGTAATCTCCTCCCAGCGAGTGCCCGCCCCCGTAACTACCATAGTCGCCGCCGCCAAACCCGTAACCGAAGTCGAAGAGTCCTCTCTTCGGTTTGCCCGTACCTGTGGAGGTGGCCTTCTTGTCGGCTTCTTCGGCTACTTTGCTGCCCTTCTTCTCGTCTGCGGCTGCTGGACCGGCCTTTTCGGCCAGCGCAAACACTGCCAGAGTCGCCACGAGAAGCGCCACCTGCAAAAATACACAGTCGTCATCAGTCTTCATATAGTCTTGAGTTTCAAAATTTTCTTTGTTTCGTTTGCTTTTATATTAACTACCAGCCTCAATAAAATCGGTGGTCGAATAGTCAGAGGCGTCACTATCGCCATAGACTGAAGGACCGATGACGAGGAAATCGGATTTCGAATCCCAGTCGAGTGCCCTGGGTGTTTTTCTCCCCATTCTTTCTTAACGTTGGTGCGAACACATTTTCTCAAAATTCTACCTTCTTCATACCTGCCCCATCAGTGTAACTAAACGTAAACTAATAATTATGCGGATCATTATGAAGGCTGTTGTTTAAAGGAAATACACTCTCATAAGACTGTACAAAGGATGAAAATATCAGAACAATAAATCAAGTTTAATAAACCACTGTCCCCATTTCACATTGTATGTTTTATAAAGGGCCTTTCTATAAAAACTGGATTGTACTTAACTGTACCAACACACTCAAATACATACCCCGCGTGTATTTATTCACTCGTGTGTGTTCTGAACTAGGATTGTAAAATAAACCAAGTCCACTCTAGTGTGTACAGATCACATGTGTATCTGAACGTGTGTATTCTGAAACTGCGAGGTTGTAAAATGAATCAAGTCCACTCTAGTGTGTACAGATCACATGTGTATCTGAACGTGTGTGTTCTGAAACTGCGAGGTTGTAAAATAAACCAAGTCCACTCTAGTGTGTACAGATCACATGTGTATCTGAACGTGTGTGTTCTGAAACTGTGAGGTTGTAAAATGAACCAAGTCCACTCTAGTGAGTACAGATCACATGTGTATCTGAACGTGTGTGTTCTGAAACTGTGAGGTTGTAAAATGAACCAAGTCCACTCCAGTGAGTACTTACAAAGATCTTCATGTTTGCTGGGTGATGGATGCCAGGGAAGCAAGTCCAGAAGAAGAACTGACTGACTAATACCACACATCGGCTACCTTATATACTGTTCGCACATTCTGACCAACTTTCCCGGCACTTCCTCCCCAATTTCTCCACGAGCATGTGCACTCATCCTGACATTGTTATATCTGACCATCATGCGATGCGTCGTCACGCTACATTTCGAAAACACATATTAATATCGTGCTGGATTCTTTTTCTTCACCTCGTCTTACGGCATGTCCTGGCTATCTACTAGCCATTATCCACACCATCCGCTATCTATCGTCCTGCCCATCAGCTAGCTATCGTCCTGGCTATCCACTAGCCATTATCCACACCATCCGCTATCTATCGTCCTGTTCATCAGCTAGCTATCGTTCTGGCTATCCACTAGACATTATCCACGCCATCCGCTATCTATTGTCCTGTTCATCAGTTAGCTATCGTCCTGGCTATCCACTAGCCATTATCCACGCCATCCGCTATCTATCGTCCTGTTCATCAGTTAGCTATCGTTCTGGCTATCCACTAGCCATTATCCACGCCATCCGCTATCTATTGTCCTGTTCATCAGCTAGCTATCGTTCTGGCTATCTGCTACCTACTGCCATGGCTGTTTATTTACATTAATGAAGAAGGGATGAGGAAGGTAGAATATTGAAGGAAACATACCCGCATTTGCGTGGAGGGAGAGTGGGAGACAATTTAAGAAAATAAAAAGCCCCTGGTTACACTAAGCTGGGATTCAAACTTAGAGATTTTCATCACCATCAAACCATACAATACGAGACCGACGCCTTTCTGCGTGCTTGTTTGACTATTTTTTATTTCCTTAGTTGTTTTTTTAATATCAAAACTTATGTAATCATTCCACGTTAAACGAATATATTTAAGATATAATTATATCTTGTTAGTCGCACACGGGGGTAGAGCTTTGATAATTGTGTAATTATATCCGTACAAAGTCTGGACTGAAGAGCCGTCACAAATGAAAGCCAAGATCCGCGTTAAGTTGGTGTGAGTGTAGCCATGTGGTAACATTTCCGGGATTCGCTTGGTTTTAATGAGATTGTTTCACATGGTCGTGTGGTCTTAGTGAAATTGTCTCTCATGGTCTTCTGGTCTTAATGTGTTAGTCTCACATGGTCGTGTGGTCTTAGTGAGATTGTCTCACATGGTCGTGTGGTCTTAGTGAAATTGTCTCTCATGGTCGTGTGGTCTTAGTGAAATTGTCTCTCATGGTCTTCTGGTCTTAATGTGTTTGTCTCACATGGTCGTGTGGTCTTAGTGAGATTGTCTCACATGGTCTTCTGGAGTCTCACATGGTCGTGTGGTCTTAGTGAGATTGTCTCTCATGGTCTTCTGGTCTTAATGTGTTTGTCTCACATGGTCGTGTGGTCTTAGTGAGATTGTCTCACATGGTCTTCTGGTCTTAATGTGTTTGTCTCACATGGTCGTGTGGTCTTAGTGAGATTGTCTCACATGGTCTTCTGGTCTTAATGTGTTTGTCTCACATGGTCTTCTGGTCTTAATGTGTTAGTCTCACATGGTCGTCTGGGATTTTCTAACATGGTAGTCTTGTCTTAATGGGATTTTCTAACATGGTAATGTCTTAATGGGATTGTCTCACAAAATCCTCCAGTTTTAATGGGATTTTCTAATATGGTAGTTGTCTTAATGTGTTTGTCTCACATCATCGTCTTGTTTTAATGGGATCGTATCGATGGAATATAAAATAACTTATTGAAGCTATGATTTCTTTCCTCGCACAATATTCTCATGACAAAACCCCATAAATTAATATATTCAGGCCCAATATTAACGTTTATTCAAAATAAAATATGATAACTATATTTTAATTAAATAAACACTCTAAGTAAACATAGTATTAGAAGAATCTTCCAATTTGAGTATTCATTCCGAACTACACATACCTAGTAGTTTCACCGGTCTCAAGACCTATTGTTTGTCAAACCATATTTACAATAACCATCGTCATCGGAGTAAATTTTAATTAACAAGTGTGGAGTATCGCAATTTCACACTTCGCCCGATTAAAATATTGATTTTATTTGTAATGGGTCCGACCAGATCAAACCCAAATTCTGTTTTTTTTAAAAATGTAATCGACGATTTATGGCCTCAGAATATTAAAACATGACGAAAATATTAGAAACATGCCTACAAAATTAACGATCGTGAATATTCATTCATAATATTAAAAATTTTTAAATGAATATTCAACAGAAACTAAAATTATTCCTTTCGTTAATTTGTTTAGCACTTCGTTTCTCATGCTTCTTATTTTTTTATTGACTTTCTTGGCCCAACTTGGAAATAATTGTCATCATTTTCTCCTTCATTCGCTGATTATTCTTTTCTAATTTTTTTTCCCCTCATCTGAACTGCCAACCTCTCCTTAGTTGAAAAATAAAAAAAGCTTGCGTTATTTCCTAATAAGAAATTTTACTTGACAGTTTCGTGACATTCTATCATTGTAATAAGCCGACTTGAGACAACTTTCCAATTCCGAAAAAATAATGAGAATCATTTCCTATTTTTTTTATAAAGTATGTTGAAGGTTGAAATTGGAAATAAAAGTGAAATTGGATGGAGATAGAACTTTTTTTTTAATGTCACCAGGTTTGCCGTTGATAGTGTCTTATAGCAGTAACTCAAAAGGACGAAATAAGAGCATGACACGTCCCTACAAAACGAGGGTTAGAAATATAACACTACCCCCTTTTGCTTTTTGTCCTAAGAATAGGCCTATTACATTCTGTCTTACTAACAATTCTAAAAACCCGCTTCGGTGGCCGAATGGTCTAAGGCGTCACTCTCGCGATAGACTGGACTGCCGATAATGGGGAGATCGGGATTCGAATCCCGATCGGGTGTATTGAGGGGGGGTTTTCCAAAATGGTTTTTCACTCTCCCTTCACAAAAATGTGTACACTTCCTCTAAATTCAACCTTTCTCATACCTACGCCATTAGTGTAATTATATACACGTATAACCTGAACAGGTGGTAAGACGCGCTGATAAAAAAAACACACACACACAGACTCTTGCCTTAAACAATGAGTAAAGAATGGCCTTGAGCACTGGATGGGTCCTGGGTAACTCAGTGGTAGAGCATTGGCGTGCTAAACCAAGGGTTTCGGGCTCGATTCTCATGTCCATGTGTCGTCTTTCAAATTACATGAATCTGATACTTGATACGGATATATCCGTAACCTCAAGATCATTTCCATCTTCTAAGTTTCGCTAATTCCCGTACATTTAGTTGTACAATCGTTTAGATTTCTCCGCTGACCTTGAGGTCTGACACAGTTATCAGTGTTCAGCTTTGGCTATTTTGTTTATATTTTTTTATCACTGTGTCCTACTACCCGTTCTGGCTTTACTCATATGTACTAATTACGCTAATGAACTCGGGATGAGGAGGGTTGAATTTAGTACAGAGTGTACCTGTATTTGCGTGGAGGAAGAGTGGAAAACCATTGAGTAAAATCCCCCTTAGTACGCCCGACCGGGATTCAAACCCTGACCTCCCCGTCTTCAGCAGGCCAGTCTAACATTAACAACGCCTTAGACTATTCGACCACTGAAGCGAGTTTTTGGTTAATTGAAGGAGAATACGATTTAACACTATATTTTGTTTTGGAATATGAACAAATTTCAATACCACCTGAAGCACCAAATTGAGTGTAGACCCTTCTCCAACAGCTCTGCCCCCCTTGCCATACAACACCCCCAAAAACATTTGATCATTATTAATTCTTTATTACGTGGTTAATTGCGGGGCCCGGCGGCTGGTTTTTTTTTTAGTTATTTTTCACCTGAGTCCAGTGATATCGGTGTTAGTAAAAAGTCTTAGGGGACGGCCAGACTGGGCGAGCGAGCGACTAAAATATAAAATAGAACACATTGGTTGTAATGAGAGGTGGCCAGACTGGAGCGAGCGCTCGAGCCGGTACAGTCTAGTTTACAGGCGCTAGGCAATATTATTGTATGTTGGTTCATTGAGTGCTAGGAAAACTTCTCATTTATACATTTTTATTACTATCGGTAGGTTTAGCACACTTGCTACTAACGGCCTAATTTAATTGGTAAGATCATAAACCATACCTATATGTATATATACCTATATGTATATATATATATATGTAAAACTGATGTGTTAAAATACTTCAATATTATCAAAGTAGGCCTTTACAAATAAGAATCACCATTAGCGTGGAGAGAGGATGAGAAAACCACAACAATAAATCACTTGTCAAAAACCAACCTCAGTTAACTGAGCCAAGATTCGAACCTTTGCCTCCTCGTCAACAACTATCGAGAGCTATCTGCTGATCACGCGCTCGCTCACTCGCTTGTCAGTCTGGCCGAACTCTTATTCCTGTTCCCAAAGGAGAGAATCACTGACGAGAATAATTGTACCGGGCGCTTCTGGTTCATTAAAAAACAGTGAGCTGAGAACTAGAGTCCAATTTTCACAGAAGGGGCCTTTTAGAATTTACAAACATACTTTTCTTGCGGACAACTTAGAAAACAATTTATTATATATATATATTTTTTTTAGAACCGTATATTATAACCTGTTCGGGTTATACGTTTCAAATATATTGATAAGGCTAATGGTTTTAGGGATTTGGAAGGTTATATTTAAAGGACGTGTACCCACATTTGAGTGGAGAGATAGTGGAAAACAATTTTGAAAAAAAAACGCCCTTGGTACACCTGATCGAGATTCGAACTCTTGATCTCCCCGTCATCGGCAGTCTAGTCTACTGCGAGAGTAGCACGTCAGACCATGCGGCCACCGAAGCGGGTGTATATTATTTCATAGGTTTTGATAATATTTATCGAAAGTGATAGGTGCAGATTGTGTCATGGCTTGTAACTTTTTATAACTCTTTTCGGTGGCCGTATGGTCTAAGGTGCTACTCTCGCAATAGATTAGACTGCCGATGACGGGGAGATCGTAGTTCGATCCCGGCCGGATACACTGAGAGTGGTTTTTCCCTTAATGGTTCCCAACTCTCTCTCCAGGCAAACTGCTTCTATGTTCAACCTTCCTCATCCTAACCTAGAACATACTTAGTATATAAGCTTATAGCTCGAATGGGTAGTAAGACGCGGTGCTAAAAAACACCTTTGTAGCCAATATCCGTCAGATAAGGAAGGCTCTTCCTATGAAAGTTCTACTGGAGGTTAACTCGTGGCTGGGTTTTGTGTAATTGGGTTACAAGCTCCTCCGTATCACCCCTCTGGTCAGTATTCTTGGACTTTTTAATCGACTCGTTGTATTTCTCTTTAACGCGTACTTTCTAATCTTGGAGGTTTGTATTGCACACGTAACACTCAACCTCGAGTCATGAATTGAAAAATCCGGGTAATGGNACCACCTCCCTCAACTACACTCAGGATAAATAAATAGCACTAATTGTTCATAAATATCCGGTAGTGTTGATGTAGGTGTTCGAACTCCGGACTCTGACCTTGAGAGGTTGGGGCTCTGACCCTGTTGGATGGACTTGTGATTTATTAATCCATAATTGGCAGGCCATTCTATCATCTATGACGAATGCTGGTACATCTCTTTGAAAATTCTCTTCCCTTATCCTGTTTACTTAGACTCGTGTAGGTTACGGACATCAGGGAAAACAGTAAAATGCTCCTTTCAAAAAAGTTTTTTTAATAGAATCTATTCTTTAAAATTTTCATACATTATGTTTATATATTAATTTCTATTAATAATAAAATTCTGTTTTATATTTATATTTTTATTTATCACTTTTTACATTTATAATTGATTTACATACATGCCTAATCACTCCGTTCGCTTACGGGGTAGGCAAGAAACTGTGCTAATAACTAAAACACAACTCCGTTCTTAATCCATCCTCACTAACTTTCTCCACACTTCCCTATCCTTGCATACTCCCTTCGCTTCAACAACATCCATCCACCGAGTGATACATGTTATTTTATTCTTAAAACTGTTAATGTTTCTCTTTTTCACACATTCGCCTACAATATTTAACCGCATCTTATATGGCCTGCACCTTTCTTTTGATCCACACACTCTACCTCCACATTATGCCCAGATACTCTAAATCATTCACGTGTTCTAATAGTTTTCCTGTTTATATTTACAATTTTATTCATATTAATGATCTATCACTGCTTATATCTATATTTATCTGAATTATATACTGTATCACAGTTTATATTTATGATATATTATAAATCTATTTTAATCATTTATCCCCTTTTATATCAATTACATTAATGATTTATCACTATTTGTATTTATCTTAAAAATATTAACTATATAAAAATATAAATAACGATCATAAATATCTTAGTGATATATCACTGTTCGTTTATTATTTATAACTGTTTATAATAGCTAAAACGTTTATATTTTTTTGAACGCTCTGTTAGAGCTAAGTTGTTCTTGTTGGTTCGAAACTAAGTTTATAAATTCTAATTGAAGTTCAGAACATCGTTTCTCTGCTCTTGTCTCTCCGCTGGGGGCAAATTTGCATGTAATAACTTCACTTTGTTTTTCATCAGTGTATGCTAAGAGGAACTTCAATAAATTAAGGTCGCTCTACTCTAAAGCAATCTAAAATAAAAAATAAAAGCGCTATTTACTTTCTTCTAAACCTCATTTCACGTTTTCGGGGAATAGTTTTCTTGGTAACTAGTTCAATTATTACAATTTTTTTTAAATTTGAACTTGTTTAATTAAGCAGTAAAACTTTGTATTTATATTAAGCTTCATTTCATTATCACTTTAATAAAAAACAACTCTTTTCAGTTTTTAAAATTATAAATATCATTCGACGTGATAGCTGCCGTATTTAATTCGAGTGGTAAAAAAAATATTCAGAGGATTTTTTATAGCAAGGATTTTAACTCGAAAGAGTATCATACACATATGAAACAAAATCGGGGGGAAAAAAAAAATCTAAAATATGTTTGTAAGATTTGTATTTTATTTCGAAAAGACTTTGGTAATGATTTTCTATATAACAAAAGGTTTGCGTGGGAATTAATATATTTATCAGCGTATAACTCGAACGGGTAGTAAGACGCGTTGCTAAAAATATTTATGTAACCATCCTAATTGAACACTAGCGAAACATTTAAAAAAAAGGGTTATGGCATTGTAGATCAAATTAAATTCAAGCAAATTATTTGATAAAAATAGGATTACAACTGCATGCAAACAAAACAGGTGCATTATGCCCTGATTTTTGTAGAAGAACACTATTTGTTAGTTACTAAAGTTACTAAAACAATTTTAATATATTCATACATTAAGTCATGTTATCTACAGCTGGCACTTTTGATAGATATTATCAATACCTATAAAGTAATATTAATAATATAGTAACATTTTATCAATGTTGGCCACAATGAAATACTGTATGTTTGAATTCTCTGGACTGTTCTTCCAACCAAAATCAGGTTTTAGATACACATTTTTCATTCCATATAACAAATTGGACTGAATTAATACATGTATAATGCTGGCATATGTGTTTAAATACTAACTACGAATAATTAGGATGTTTTACAATAAGTGAATTTAATAATAAACACTCTTATCGGATACTTTTAATTACCGTTCCTGAAAGGCCAACAAGCTAAGCTTGGACAAATATTAAATAAAAATTCCTAGCATTGCTAAAATTGTAAGTTCAAAGCTACACTTAAACTGTAAGTAAAAGACTTAAAGTTATTGCCCAGCTACTTCAAATGTAATTAAGTTAAATTCATTAATAAAATATTACAAAATAAATCAAATCAGTAAAGTTATGTTAAATTTGAAACCACTATTCTTGTAAACATTTTAAACAATATGATGAGTTTATCCTCGTTTCTTGTCCTCCACAGAATCATACCTTCTTCCCTTTTTACTATGTTGTAAATAAAACCTAACGAGCACACAACATTTGATTAAATATGGCAACGGAGTAAATTAACATACGGAAACATTATTTAAAACGGTCAACATAATTAATTGGCACTGCATTGGTTTGTGATATTCATTCATAGCTGCAAGCCAACAAATTTGAAAATATCATGTTCGCCGCCCCCCATCCCCACCACTACCTCACACACGCACACACACACATATTTGTATAAACCATTGATGTTAATTTATATATATTTCTGGTATCAAAAATATGGTGGAATATCGAGTTATTAGAAATGTGATTTGCCAGATTCAAGAATTTACAATTTAAAAAACAACATTAACTTAATGACCCTACAATCTTAAATAAACATTGGATAGCTATTATAAACATTGGATAGCTTTGATAAACATTGGATAGCTATGATAAACATTGGATGGCTATTATAAACATTGTATAGCTTTGATAAACATTGGATAGCTATTGTAAACATTGGATAGCTACGATAAACATTGTATAGCTATTATAAACATTGGATGGCTATTATAAACATTGGATGGCTATTATAAACATTGGATAGCTATGATAAACATTGAATAGCTTTGATAAACATTGGATAGCTATTGTAAACATTGGATAGCTATGATAAACATTGGATGACTATGATAAACATTGGATGGCTATTATAAACATTGGATAGCTATTATAAACATTGGATATATGATAAACATTGGATAACTATGATAAACATTGGATGGCTATGAATTCACAGGCTGTTTGTTCTAACATTTGATACAAAACACAATTTTACCAAAGCTTAGAACAACCAACACTAGTGAATGTTTTGTTTTATCACCGCGTCTTACTACCCGTTCAGGTTATACGCATATGTACTAAGATAAGGAAAGTTGAATTTAGAGGAAGTGTACCCTCATTTGTGTTGAGGTAGAGTGGAAAATCTTTTAGGGGAAACCCACCCTCAGTGCACCCGACCGAGATTGGAACTGTGATATCTATGTCATTGGTAGTATAGTATATTGTGAGAATGACGCCTTAGATCATGCGGCCACCGAAGCAATATTATAAACGTATGTGTACATTTTTGTTAGGGAAAACTTTTTAAGTTCTAGTGCCATAATTTTTAAACACTTAAACATCGAACTTTTTCCCAACTTTCCTGTAATTTTTCATAACAAGGTCCTTTTAAAGAAATTACTCTCCTTTTAAATCAATTTGAAACGGCTCCTAACTAAAGTTCCATTTTATCTAAGGACAGTTTTCCTTCCAACCAATACCAAATTATACAACCGGATACTCGAAACGTTCCAAAACAATATCTGGCCACCCTAATTTTTTAATCTCGAGTTTCTGTTGCAAAAACAATATTATAACAAAGATAAAACACCTACATCTTAAACTTAACCCTGCTAAAAAATGAATACATTAATTGTATTTAGTTTTCATTTATTTATTTGCTCAGTATTTAACGAGCACTTTCTGAACCGACTGATTATATCAGCACACGAGAATTTCTATGAGCGAGAGTGAAAGGGCATACCAATTTTGCCGGGAAAGGTATTTATTTTCACATACCTTCCAAGGTTCTTTTACATGGGCACGGTTGACATGGAACTGACGGCTTTACTTCCCATCCGAAGGAAGTTGTGCTACGGATTTATATCGTTCAAGAAAAACCCGTTGGCCTCGGCTGGGTGTGAACCCACAAACATCGGGTCCTAAGGCAAGCACTTTACCCCAATACCATTTTATTGTAAAATAACATGAGAGTATTGGGCTTATTCGACGTTACGTTGGACAAAATAAATATCCTCTACCTATGTTCACATCATTTATGAAAAGGTTTCGGTCGTTTGAACTTATGGAGTCTTCACTGAATTACTATTGGTTGGATGCCATGGCCATTTACTGCCAAATAAGGACTTCATGAATGTAAGCAGAGCTCAACTGAAGACATTTTGAGGACATGTGGGAAAATTTCGTATTTCATAGCTTTGAATGTTCGAAGCTTTTTTACTTCATATAACAGCATTGCGTAGTTTCGTATATCCGAAGTTTTTGTACTTGAAATAAAAGTATTTCGTAATTTTGTACATCCGAAGTTTTTGTACTTGAAATAAAAGTATTTCGTAGCTTTGGATGCTTGAAGTTTTTGTACTTTAAATAAGAGTGTTTCATAGCTTTGTACATCCAAAGATTTTGTACTTAAAATCAAATTATTCCATAGTTTTGGATGTTCGAATTTGTTTTTACTTTGAATAAAGATGTTTTATAGCTTTGGATGTTTGAAGTTATTATACTTCGAATACAAGTGTTTTGGATACATGAGGTTTTTTAAACTATGTTTTATAAACTCGTCTTGCCCCTCCTTCCAATCTTTCTTGTATCACAGCTCCATATCCTCTGTCGGATGAAGCAGACATTTCATATTGAGTTTAAAGGAATACTACTGGTCAGCCTAGTGTGTGTGTGTGTGTGTGTGTGTTTTACAAACTGCCTCGGGGGGTGGAGGGTAAGGACGCCGGGTCAGACGGGCGAGGGAGCGGCCAAACTCCCGAGCACCCCCTGAGGCTGTTTGGACAGTGAAATTAAATGTATCTCTCATCTGCTTGATTTATCGTTGAGTGTTATACAGATCATAGTTAGTTACCCTCTCTGCCTTTGAAAACTCGTGAGTACGGGGCTCAAATGATTCATTTAATAACGAGAGGGGAAAACAATGTAACCTACACCAAAAACAAATTCCTGAAACTTTATAACGTTTCGTATCGCTCAACAGAGCTCCTCCCATTGGTTACTTTCACTGTCCTTGCGAACTGTTTGATATCATGGACTTGTTCTTGTTTGCCTCTCTTTACCGTTGACCGTCCGTCAAAAGAAAGGCAAGGAAAGGGGGTGAGTTTGTTCTCAATCGCGGCGGCAGTAAATTTGATGACCTAGGATCTGGTCAAAATCTGGATCAATGTCCCGTTTCTTGTCGTAGATTATTAAGTGGCCCGCTCCCAACTCTCCCGCATCCTTAAGGAGCCGTTATAGTGTCACGTGACATTTAAATATTTCTTGAAACAATTTATTATTATTATTATTATTATTATTATTATTATTATTATTATTATTATTATTATTATTATTATTATTATTATTATTATCACCGCATATTACTACTCGTTCAGTTATATGCACTTACGCTAATGTGTAATGGTAGGGTGATTGTGAGATGAAATGGAGGACCTACAGTTTAACGTGGAATCCGAACCACGGTGGAGGCCTGGCATTACNATCCGAACCACGGTGGAGGCCTGGCATTACTCACATTCACAAGTTGTGATTAATACACGTCTTGTCAGAGGTGAAGGAAGGGTTTGACTGCAGATAAATCCCGGTGAGGGTGTACTAAAAGTATATTTTTTATAACTAGTTTTACACTTTCCCTCCGCGTAAATGCGGGTACAGTTGTTTTAATTTCAACCTTATTCGTCTCTAGTACACTATTTCAATTAGTGCAAATGCGTATAACCCGAACGGGTAATAAGACGTGGTGCTAAAAAATAATAATATATATTATATATTTGGTCTATAAAAAGGAATTTTTTGCTATAAATAACTTCAAATATTGACCTTAACTTGTGTTTCCTGTCTGTTAAGGTCAATCGATAAAGATAATTACGAAGATATATTTTTTTAGTCATTTACATCTTGGCAGGGAATTTAACATAGGTGGGGGAAGGAGGGCTCAAAAGTTGTAAAAAAAAAGGGTTTAAAAAAAGGCTAGAAAGAGTAAAAAGGGTAAACAAGATTAAAATAGTTTACAGGTAAAAATGTATAAATACAGATTTGCTATTTATTAAAAATAAATCACAACATCAATTATTATTAATGGCGACATAGCATGGTCTGGGATCTATATAGGGGTACCTCCACCGTGGTTCGGATCCCACGTTAAACTGTAGGTCCTCCATTTCATCTCATTTAAAATCTCAATTCATTTGCATTCGTCATTTTTTTCTATAAGTTGCTTTAAAACCGTGAAAATTGAAATTTAAAATACGCCATTATTATTTTTATTAGTTTGTTTTATTTAATATTAAGTTTGAGAGCTTTTAAAGTGTGTATTTATAAATTTGTCCATAGCCTTTGTCACAATCACCAATGGAGAACGCTACAAGAATAAGTTAGGTTAAGCTTTGGCTGACAAATTTGTATTTATCTTTGAACGTATTGTGAGTTTTTGGGATGTTCCTAACACAAATAAGTCATAATAATGGCATGAACCAATCATTTGTAATAATTCTTTTTTAATACCTATTAAAATATTTAGTAGACTTGTTAGTTAATGGGTGACCTGGCGGTCTAGGGGGTAAGGTGTCAGACTTCTGTTCTGAGGGTCCGGGGCTCAATCCTCGGTCCCGGCGCAGATTTATCTGATTGACCAAACCCTTCCTTCACCTCTGACAAGACGTGTATTAATCACAACTCGTGAATGTGTGGAATGCCAGGCCTCCGCCGTGGTTCGGATCCCACGTTAAACTGTAGGTCCTCCATTTCATCTCACAATCACCCTACTATTGCACATTAGCGTAAGTGCGCACAACCCGAACGGGTAGTAAGATGCGGTTCTAATAATAATAATAATAATAATAATGTTATTTAATGTGAATTTATTACCTACTCAAGCCATATAAATAAGATTATTTGGAACAAAATGTTTAGTGTCTTAACCTAAATTAACCTGCATTTACTTCACAAAAAAGTGTAAATATCCTCATACTTCTATTTCTCTTTCTTGCTATTGAATATTAGGTTCCGAGATCTAAAATTAGAGCTAATGTAATAATGTATACAAGGTATAACAAATTACAAATGTACTTGGTACAGTTTTGCACTAAGCTGATAGCATTAGTTCATCCGACCCAAACTCTTCTTCTTGTTTGCTCTCCATGGCCACCAAAATACATTACAAATTGTATGAAACGTAGTAGTAAAGCTTTCTCGTGGCGGCGTTATTATTTTTTTATTAATTTAAAAAAAGATTATAATCAAAATTTCAAAATTCCGGCTCTGAGGTGCATATGTTCATCCACAGGGACTAATAATGTTAAAATTTCAGTGGTGGATATCGCGCAAAACTCATGACAAACAGACAAACTCTTCATTCTATTAATATACCGGGTTGTCCAGCGACCTGGAAAAGTCAGGGAATTTTAAAATATGGTTTGGCTGGAGACCCTGTATACTTGTAAAAATTGTGCAATAATTTTTTTTCACTCTCGAATGACCTCAACCCCTGTGCAGCCCAACTTAACACTCTCTCTAGTCCTGATGGACGCGCCCGAAGCCCTAGTTTCTCACCACAGGTTTGAAGTCCCCAGCAGACACAGCCAAGTCCGGCCTTCCACTGTCAGAGTATTGATTAGAATGGTTAGTGGAGGAAGAGATGCACTTGAAGGGTTGTGGAGGGTTTTCATGTCACCGATAATCCTTCACCTACCCTCTTTACGTGGTGTAAAAAAAACACCCAACCAGACACCCTTTCAACTGTTTTAATGCGGTCCGTTCCGTGAATAAACACACTAAATACAGGAAACCCGTTATTTGAAAACAAGAAACTCACGATGCCCCATAGGTGCGAATACAAATATTACAAATAATGTATTCATATTATTAATCCGTTTAATTAATGGAATAAATTATACAATAATCAATATGTAAGTAGACCTATTATTAAAAGCTTTTGATAACTTTTTAGATTAACTTTTTAACTAATAAATCACCCGCTTCGTTGGCCGCGGGGTCTAACGCGCTACTTTCGTGTTACTAGACTAAACTGCCGAATATGGGGAGATGGGTGCTCGATCCCAGTCGGGTGCACTGAGGGTGGTTTTCCCCACCCTCCCTTCACGCAAATGCGGGTGCACTTCTCCTCAATTAAGCCTTTATAATCCCTAACCCATTAGTGTAATTAGTACGTAGGTGTATAACCCGAACGGGTAGTAAGACATGGTGTTAAAAAACTTATAAATCGAATAAAACATTAATAAAATTCAAAATTGTATTGACTTTTGCTTAATGTTGGTGGTAGAAAGTGTATTTCCTATAAAATCAGGATTTAATTAAATACACGTTTCACTGTCCTTTCGAACTATTGTCATTTTACACGAATTAATATAAGGTCACGGGACGAGGAAAGTGAATTTTGATCACGTATAGCAGTATCCACTCAAAGAGTTAAATCTGCTTGTCCAATTATTATTATTATTATTACTATTCGGGTATTTGTAAACCCTGATTTTTATAAGAAGCCCCCTCTTTCGATTACCAACATTAATTTAAAGTCACTAAAATTTGGCATTATAGAAAAAGTCTTAGTTGATTTATTATTTATAAAGTTAATCTAAAAGTTAACAAAAGCTTCCAATAATACTTCCTTATGAATTAGTAAACAATCTATCTTTACATTATAAACTAAAGACTAAAAATCTAAATACACCTGTAGTTTTTTCCCCCCCACCATTGTGGCAACATTATTTTCTAGTTTTCAAATAACGGGAATGAAAATCAGACTGTACTAATTACGCTAATGTGGTATGGATAAGAAAAGTTGAATTTAGATAAAGTATACCCACATTTGTGGAAAAGTCATTTAGGAGAAAAAAAACCACCCGACCGGGATTCGAATCCCGATCTCCCCGTCACTATCCGGCCACGAGAGTGATGCGGGATTAAATAAGCTTAGTTTTTTTTATAAATATAATATTCCTGTATTCACTAATAAGACTTTTTTATAACTTCAATTAAAAGTAAATTAAAATTTTAAACTTTTTTAATGTTATAACTTGTTTTAATTTTATCTGTTAAATAAATTTAGTTTCATTGTATACCAGTGCTAATTGTCAATTATACCGCAATATTAATTTACACCTCTGTGTTAGTAATTACAAGAAATTTATAAATTTAATTAATTTTAATTATTTTTTTTATCATC
>CABFWO010002213.1:0-42263 GCA_902155825.1 Timema genevievae
AAAGGCCAGTCGGAAACTGCAATTTCAAGAGAAAAACAACATCAACAAGCTACATCCACCGAAGCCATCAAGTCGAGGATAACACATTTAATATGTACTTTAAAAAGAATAGTCTTGCATTTTATTCATACACCTAGCAAATACCTAATGTCACATTGAACATTAATGCCAATTTACATCACTTGTCAAGGTGTCATAAAGCGCCGCCCTTAGCAGACGTGCGGCCCTGAGCAATTTTCGTTCGCGAGCCTCCCAGATATATGTCTAAACCCCTCCCCCCCAAAAAATAAAAATTTGTTAACGTTATTACCGTATATGTCAGGAGTCTTCAACCTTTATAGGTCCAAAGGCCAAAGTTTCTGTCACATGTTGGCTTGCGGGTGCAATACTGTACCAACAATATTTGATTAACACAATTAATATATTCTATTTCTTTTGGCGTCTCGAGTGTCTCAGCGAACACGAACACTCCCGACTATGTTCGAACGCACTCGAAGTAGTACTCTCTCCTTTGTCTACTAGAGTTGTCATTTGCCAGTTCAAGGTAAATTTGTATGAACACAAAATATTTTTCTTCACGTTTAGATCAAAACTAATTCATAAAATAACTTAACATACGTATTTATTCTATCATTTAATTATTTAAAATATGTATCTATATTTGTCAATTTTCTTTTGAAATAATTGTACATATTTCATGAGCCAGCGGGCTGCAAGTGGCCCGTGGGCTACAGGATAAAGACCCCTGGTCTATGTGGTCTAGTGGTCAGACCATATCCAGAGGTCCAGGGTTTGATCCCCCACCGCTTCAGAAATTCATCCGTGAAGCAGTATGTCTGGAACGGGGTAAAATTCAGGCTCGTGAGAACAAATGAAAAGCTACTTGAATAAATATGTAGCAACTCCGGTTTAGAAAACTGAGACCGTAGGGCTCATTTGGCTGATCACATGATACCCTATATCCTCAAATGTTGGCATTTATCATCGCTAATGGTGGCGGCCGCTCGTTCGGTATAGTTCGCTTGCGGGCTCACACCATAGAGTTTCAATGTTATTACAGTAGTTTACATTTTTATACCAATTCTCAACCGTATAATATTTAAGGAAACGCCCTAAAATGTATTAATGTTAGAAGCCATGTTTTTATTGATTATTGATAGAGGCAGGTTTTTGTGGTGAATTTTTTTTATTCTCTTTAATTTTCAAAATAGTTGTATTTGGTGTTAAAATTCAATACAAATATTTACCAATATTTACCGGCACATCACCCTGCTTTATATTGCCAAACTGTAACACACAACATGTAGCAATGTTTTTTTTTTTTTTTTTCATTCATCGTGGTACGTCCATCATCAGTCACTACCAAATTGTATGTTGAAAAAATACCGTTCAATGTCTGCATTTGAAATGGGAAAACAATGAGATTGTAGTGATTTTTCCATAAAACACGAAAATGTCCACCTTTGTGTTTCAAACCTATTAGAGCTTTTACCACATTCATATAGTCACTGTCAATTTGTTCGGAAATTAATGTCCACAGTACTTTGTAGCCTAGTTGAAAATCACATGCAAGTCTCGGAAAGCAGGAAGGTACTTGAACATTCTTTCAAGTTCCCTCCCATCACTTGAACTAGGCCTGCTCAGGGTCAAACAGGTACACTAATATTCTGAAAATTGAAAAATGACACCTGGGCACGGGAATCGAACCCGGGACCTTTGGCTTAGTACCCCAATACTCTAACCACTGAGCTATCCGGGAATCGTCCCGAGCTCAGGGTCATTCTTCACTCATATTTTAAGGCACAGTCTGTAATGGACGTGCGGAAATCGTCGGCTACAAATATGTGATTTTATTAAGATCACGAGCTATCAGATAACGCAGCCACCTTCGACTCGGTAGTTGGCATATTACTGCCACTTGTACGATTATTATAATTGTACGGGATTGCATATTTAATAATTAAATAGCCGAAGCTATTATATTTGTTTTAGTATGGATTTAGCCGCATCTAGATATCATATTCTGAAAAATGACTCTGGGCACGGGACGATTCCTAGATAGCTCAGTGGTGAGAGTATTTGCGTAATAAGCCAAAGGTCCCGGGTTCAATTACCATGTCCACGTGTCATTTTTCAATTTTTCAGAATATGATATCTAGATTCGGATAAATCTGTACTAAAACAAATATAATAACCTTTGGCTATTTGATTCTTAAGGTACCCTAACGCTTTTATTACCTTAATTTCGTCATCATTTTTGGCTAACATTGAATTTAGTTTAGCACAAATTAGTGCACCATATGCCTTCAAACACTCCTTAGTGTGTCCTCCTCCAGTAACATCCTCCACAAATTCGCGATTTCAAAATACGTCGGATCTCTTCAAAAACATTGTGAAACGTGTTAATATATATTTTGAAGTTACAGAAAAACAAATCGCGTTTATCGCCATTAACGAAAAAAAACCTGCCTCTGGTTATTGTTTCCTCCCTAACCCTTCTTTTGATTTTCTTTACCAACGAACTTGATCTCTATAGAGGTACACAAAACAAATGTGACAAGTTTGAATTAAATCGGTTAATGCATTCAAAAGTTATCATGGGACATATCCACAAAAGACAAGAATACAAATGCCAATCGGTGGAGTTAAAACGGCGAGTTCGCTTCACTCTTTTATTAAATTAAACCACATTGCTAAGTTTTATTAGTTTAACACTCTGATAATATTGGTTAGATCACCTATACAAGGAGCCTACTTACTATAAGAGCGCGTAAGCAAAAATTTCCCACCTCATCTTATTTTTGTCCTTTTGTAATCTAAGCAAGCATGGGGCCCCCAAATCACGGGGCCTGTGCGTTCACACCCTCTGCCCACCTTTAAGGGTGGCCCTGGGGCAGTATTATATTTATCAAGAGACATAATATAAATTTATGAGGATTTTTTTGGTGTGCTTTCATAACAGATAAGTGAGGGTAGTTTTTTTTTAACTCGCAAATAGCATTAGCTACAACTTTTGAATCGTTGGAGCTATTTAAATATTTCCCCAATATTTCTTGATGTAGAGTGTATATTTATTTAGAGTATAAAACATTATTATTATCTGTATTCAGAAAATAATTGGTTCATTATATTAAAATAGTGAAGTTATATTATGATGAACTTAAAGTTTAGTACTTAGATCTTAATACAAGTGATCCTTATCAATATTATGGATGTTTAATAGAGATGGGTCGTATTTATTCAATTTAAATTTCGAATTCGAGTCTTAAAATTTTGTTTCGAATCTCGAATCCAAATTCGAAGCGTTGAATCTTTACATATTTACTATTTGAGTTAAAATGAAAATATTTAAAATTGAATTTTTAAAAAAGTTGTAAAAGATTTCGTGACACTGACAAATTATATTTTGTTGGTCATGTATATTACATAATAAACAAAATAAAAATACTTTTTTTTTAGCAAATAACTTAATATGACTATTAAAATTTTGTCCATTTTTAAGATTTTGTTAATCTCCCAGCTACACAAGTTTATATAATGTATTTTTACTAACCACTTAAAATTGCAATATCAAGTCAAGGTCTTCATAATAGCTATTGTATCTTAAATACTTTTTAGAGCTTTTTACGAATTTCGAATCTCCCGATATCATAGAATTCGAGAGAATCGAACATATGATTATATCAACACAGGACATAAATTTATCTAATACTAGAACGGACACATCACCCAGTTCCTCGAGTAATTCACAAAGTATACATTTTCAGCTGTGCTAGGAATGAAACATAAATCCCCTACCTTAGTGGATAGACCCACTTACGACTGATACAATCCGTTGGACAGAATGAGTGAACGATAAAGGGTTGGCTTCATTAAGGATTATCTTTACACTTACTTGGGAGGCCAGGTTTCAATCGTAGCCGATTAAGTGGATACTTTTTCTTAACGCTTCTCGACACCTTGGAGAGAAATTATTGTGATCGCCAAAAAAATATAACTCAAGATTTTGATAAATGTCGACGTTTTATGACCCCCTGAAACTAAAAAGTTGCTCTCGCGATGCCGACTGTCTGTCTGTACCTCGGGCTGGAGCCGAAACAATTTTACCGATTAGGCTAAAGCTTGGTATCTGACGTTTATATAAGGTTCCCCCGAGGGGTTTTTGGAATAATATATCTAACTCTAAAATTAAGGGTGGTTTACTGAAAGGCTAAAAGAGAAAAAATTGATTTTCTCAAAATTTGCTCAAACTGTTTTGAATAGATTTTATATCTGGATATTGTTTATCATAATAAACAAGATGGTAATTTTAATTTTCTCGTGAAAATTATTTTGAGATTACTTTACACATTTTCCATATTTCATTATATCTCCGCAACTATACGAGATACGAAATAACTCATCATTGTAAACTTTTAGTATTATTAAAAATAAAAATATTCTAACTGAAATGTATTTTTATAAAACCAATTATTTCTGAGCTATAAGCAAATGTATACTTTTTAATTCAGATCTTTGAAAATGGATTTGATTCTTACGCTCTTTGGTGGACAAAGATGTTTCTCTTAGCTCAATTTTTCTGTAAAAGTGTTCATAGTTCTTAATGCCATAGAGTAAGTAAATATGATCTTTGGTCTAGTGTTTCTACAACAATGTATATACCTATTATTTTGTTTCACAAATATTACGAGTTTTTATTAAATTACCATTTTTATGACAAAAGACGAGAAAGTCTGCGCGGTGCACCGTACCATTTATTTTTCATGTCTTCCATAGACATCTCCATTCTATCTCCAGGTATTTGCCAGTTCTATTCTTCTTATTCATCTCATTCATTAATTTTTGGTTACAATTTTTTACTAACTTTGTGACCCCTCAGTGGTGGCCGAGTGGTCTAAACACTATAAGACACTTATTGCACTTTATCGCCGTAGAAAGGGAGTTCGGAGTTCTGATTCGAGATGAATTCATTGAAGATGTTGTGGGTTTCAACAAACGACTTATTACCAAAGTTTTTCAATTATTTGCTACTCTGTCCTGTGGGTATACTTTCTCTAGCCTACCCTTATTCATTAAAATGCGTTGTGTTCAACGTAATAATTTTAAAAAATAAAGTAAACAGTTTTTTATATTTTTTATCGCCTTAAAAATTAAATGAAGAGAAGAAAAATGTTGACATGAAAAATAATTCCATAGCTTAGTGTTAAATCTGTGCCAAATAAAGTGATGTTTCTAAAGTAATGTGACGTTTCTGAATTAATCCACTCCAGTTTTATTTTATCTGTCAAATATAAACATCAGACTTTTTCCGATGTTATTTTACAGCTAGCCTATTTACTGTAGAAGGAAGAGTGATTATTTGTTAAAACGATAGCAATAATTGTTATTGCTATTGAGGATTTTTGTTTAGCACCTCGTTTTACTACCTGTTCAGGCATATATACTAATTACTCTTATGAGTTAGGAACCACCCCCAGTACACCCGACTGGGATTCGAACCCTCTCCCCATCATCGGCAGTACAATCTATTGTGAGAGTGACCTTCTATACCATGTGACCACCAAAGTGGTTAATTGAACAAATCAATCCACTGCAACAAATGGGCATCAATATACTAGCTCACCTATACTGGTGGTTAAATGGTCTAGGGAGTAAGTCTTACAATAGTGAATGAGAGGTTGAAGTTGTCTTTTCTTCCTGCTGCATTGATAGGAGGTTAGTCACTTATTTCACTATAGTTTTTCCAATCTCTCTCCACAATAATGCCGATGAAGTTTATCGGAATTAGCTTCCTCATCCCTAACCAATAAATTAAGCCACTAAATAACACTTGTGGTAAAAATGAATATATTTAATTGGTGCTTGCGCAAGCATTTTAGTGTCTTTTAAAGCACTAAATAATGAGGGGGCTGGGGCAAAAACACGATAACCCTCATTTTATGAAAAAATGTGCTAGCAATTATTTCTGGCAACATACATCTTGAACTAAACGTTTTTTATAGTCAATCAAGACCTATCGGATGGCTAATAAACCTATTAACGAATTTTTTTATAGCTAGATTTACAGATTTCACAGAAGTTTAAAGAGTGAAAATCTCCCATTTAAATCTGTGAGAGTTATCATGTTTTTGCCCCGACCTTCTTATATACGATTTTACACAATGTGTCATTCCTTAAAAAAAACATGTTTCATACTTTTGAAGCATCTCGCTTCCAACATGTTTTAATTATTTTGTGGTTTTTTTATTTTTATTTTAAGACTGAGAGATGCTTTGATCTCCAAAAATTAGTTTGTTTGGTAAAAATTGCTTTTAATAATATTCGACCGAAATATTCTCTAAGTCGTATTCGTTCCCATTTTTCGAGCAATTAGCCAAGGGCGAATTCCATGAAAGATTTTTAAAAAATGTGCATACATATATCTTATATTAATAATATATTTTAAAAGTGGGTATACAAAGAGACAAATTTAATTTGTTTAGCAAGTTTAATTTTTAATTTTAAAATGTACACTCCCTCTATCCTGAAATGTGGCAGTCTTATTTTGACTGACAACACGATGGGAAGTCCCACTCATGGGCCAATTTGTATAATGCAGCAAACATAGTGAACCACAGACAAACCAAAAAAAGTCATGATAATGGCAATAATCAATTAACATACCCAAACCCACTTTGGTGGCTGCATGGTCTAGGACACTACCCTCGCAGCAGAATAGACTGCCGATGACGAGGTGATTGAGGTTCGAATCTCAGTCGGGTGTACTGAAGTTTTTTTACTTAAATAGTTTTCAACCCTCCCTCCACGCAACAGCGAATACACTTCCTCTAAATATAACCTTCCTAATCTCCTAAAACCATTAGCGTAATTAGTACATAAGCTTATAGGCTAACTCGAACGGGTAGTAAGATGTGGTGCTAGAACAATAGCTCGCTTTGGTGGCCGCATGGTTTAAAACTTCACTCTTGCAAATATACTAGACTGCCGATGACAGGGAGATTGGGGTTTGAATCCCGGTCGGGTGTACTGAGGGTGGTTTCCATTCTCCCTTAACGAAAAGGCGGGTACATTTCTTCAAAATAAACCTTCCTCATTCATAGATCATTATCTTATTTAGTATTAATGCGTATAATCTGAATAGATAATAAGATGTGGTGCTAAGGAAAAAAAACCTCTCCAGATTTTAACCCAAGGCTGAGCTTTACTAGTAATTCCCGCACTTTACTTCGTAGAAGGATCATTCTTTTATTAAATAACAACGAAACGCAATGTTTCTTCTAATAAGAAATACCAAGGTATGATTTTTCCCCCTCTCTTAGTAATCTTGCTATTTCCTACTTGCTAAAAACTAGTTTTTTTAGCATCAAGTCTTACTACCCTTTCGGTTTATACGCGAGCTAGTATTTAAAGTAGAAAATAACATCTGCTTAGTCTTCAACGTTCAGTATTATTTTATCATTTAAAGCAATTAATTTTCAGGACAATTTTAATAACACAAGAATATAACTCTGCCCTTAGACATTGTTTAACATATTTTTAATTTCCCATGTTCATTTGTCGGCGCTTAAATGATATTTTACATTTCCACTATTTTGTTACATATAAAAATAGTTTTTAATTTTTTGCACAATCTTTCTCTCATCTATATTTTTATGTTTAGTTTAAAGTAATATCAGTTTTTAACTCAAATAATTCACAGTTATAGTATAGTTTTCTTTTTCTTTATATTTGTAAATATAAATTTATTTTGTTCTTCGCGCTCCGCGTCCTTCCTATGTCCAGGATGTCAAAATATCTACGCTAGGCAGTGAGGAGTAAGATAGGTTTTTAGAGATGATGCTCAAATTTGAATGGAGGAAGGGTGGAAAGCCATTTAAGTAGGCCTAATAATATTCAGTATACCTGAGCAGGATTTGAACACCAATCTCCCCATTACTGACAAACCAAACAAGACAGGACTGACTTCTTTAACATGTCCCCAGCTGTGTGGGTGAAAAAATATTAATAAAAGTATCTAAACCAATTATGGGTTTTTGAAGCATTTAATGTGTCTTCAGTTTTTTTAATAGACGCCATAGAAGTATAGTTGGGTACGTTAAACGTATAGTCAGAACTTGGAAGGAAGGGACGTTAAGAAAATGCAAAAAAGTTTATTGTGTTCAATATTGATAATATTTTACCTTAGTATAAGTAGTATTTGATAATTATTTACACTATGTATTAAAATTACAGTTTAAGATCAAATAAGGAATATATTAAAATGTTTTTGGTAGCTTTTGTAGCTGTTATAAAACGCCTTTATATCTAAATCAGACAGTAACTTCTTATAAAACTAGTTTAATTAAAGATGTCCGAGCAATTCTTTAAATAAATGGTACGACACAATCGGACAAACTTTATCATATTATGAGGTTATGGCTTGGAAGATAATTATCAAAAATGGGTTTTGAGTTGGTTTGTTTTCTTCATCAAAACAAACACATCATCTTGTTAATCACAATAATTACTGTTTATATTATATAGATTTCAAACCAATCTATTCAAATATTTTTTAACAAAAATCAAATTTTCAACAAAAAAAACTATCAGTAAGCTGCCCTAAAATTATTTTTTGTTTATAAAAATTAAAACTTTTCTGTTCTTATTTATCATGAAAAACTATTCCCAGATTCCAAATTTGAGTTCAATTTTCAAGGTCAATTTCCAAAATATTCAATTTTTTTAATATATCGTCATAAGTAAACTACCCTTAAATCAATTTATCTTAGATAAATAAAAATAATTTATTAATGATAATGTAAAATAATCCTCCGACATCAATTTTGAACCAAATCGCTAAAGCCATTTTTTAAAATATTCAAATTAAAAAAATTGTAGTAAACTACCCAAAACCGAATTCTCACCCCCCCTCCCAAACATGTTTACATCATTGTTTGTCATGTTTATGTCAAACATTCCCCAGAAGTAAACTTTAAGCAAAATCTTTATAGCCATTTTCAAAATAATTTGAATTTTTAAAACTGACTAATTAGCAAACGACTTTTTGATGAATTTTTAACCAAAACCCAGTAAACAGTGTTGTTTTTCATGTTAAACGCTCACAAGATATCATTTGGAATCAAATCCTTTGTCATTTTAAAATATTTTAAGTTTTTGAAAAATTAGTTTTCATTAAACTGCCCATAAATGAGTTTATATAATTTTTATAATGTAGTTTATATAATACAGTTTATATAATTATACAATGCTATTTGTCATACTACACAATTTCCAAATATGCATTCTGAAAAAAATTGTTAACGTTATTTCCAAAATGTTTAAAGTTTTCAAAAAAGTCTCATCATAAACTACCATTCAAAGAATTTTTGCCCAAAAACCATTCATACAGTGATATTTGTCATGCCAATCCAATCCTAGATAATATACATTTGGAACAAAATTGTTAGAGCCATTTTCGACAAGTTTGTAAGTCAAAATATTACTCATCAGCAAACTACCCTTAATTTAAGGACTAGGGTCCAAAATACCCTTTTTTATATAGATCTGTAAAATATAATTCCGTGGCCAGGGACAGACTGACCAAAAGACAGACAGACATGGGGACAGAGAGAAATATTGAAATCCAGTTTTTTTAGTTTTATGTTTACATAATACGTAAAAATTTGTCGTAATCTCGAGCCCGATTTTTTTCACGATCACAATACTTTCTTTTGATATTAGAAAGTAAAAAGGATTTTTTTTTCAAATAAAGTACTTTTAACTTTAATGTATTTTAATCAATTTGGGTCTAATGCTAAATAAGTACTGACATATGATTTAAAATGTTGTGTTTCTACATTTAAAAGAATGCAATAAAACATAATTAGTAAGCTATTTTGTTATTTTTTTTAACATATGACTTGAATTATTTATGTCCACCCTTTATAAAATTTGAAAATTAGTTAAAACAGTTTAAATCCTTTTCGGACACGTATATCGTTTGTATGTGTTGTTTCAGGATAAGTATATTTAAGCCTTATGATTCTGCATCTTTACAAGCCAATTGGGGGAGGGGTGAATACACAATTTTTAAACAAACAAAAAAGTTTAAACAGTTTTAGGCGAAACAGATTTGTACACATAAACGCATGCAGACAAACAATACGACAAAAAGGTTTTTTTTAAGTATAACTAATTATAATAAAATAAAATTGAATTTGATACAATTTTATTTCAAGTGATAATACACAACATTATAACATGTTTTTAAAACCATACAATTTCCGATACTAGTACTATGTTGTTAGTTTCTATTTCAATGGAGATATAAAATATCATTTTATTTATAATGGGGTGGAATGAAAAATAATGATTGGGAGCTTCTATGGATTATTCTACTTCTAGAAAAGGCCTCGTAAAAGGCGTTACCATAACAACTGTCCACAGTACTGACGTGTGCAAGAAACGTTGCCAGATTTTTATTTTCGTGAATCAAGATTGATGAAGTTAAAAAACGCGCGATTTGGTCCAGAAATGCGGAAACATGAAAAAATACAAATGAATACAATTTTTTTATTTCCATAGCAATTATGTCAAGTAAAAAGGATAAAGAACCATGTTACTTTATATGCAATATTGTTTCCAGCCTATAGCCTGTGTAAATTTTTTATTCAAGTAATATATTTTCCACTACCGGCTTGCTGGACCTGTCGTAGCTTCATAGGCCTTATAATCTATCAAAAAACTAGGACAGGCCAATCCCCAATCCCTAGCCACTAATTTATCAATGTTAAAGGGTATACCCATATTTTCATCCATGATAATTATTCGGTTATGCTGGTAATTGAACCCAAGACCATTACCTCACTAGGCAGACACGCTACCAACTGAGCTATGGTGTCGGACTCAACATTTCGACTGTCAAACCCAACGGGAAGAGACCATTGGGAAGACCTAGACGCAGATTGGAGGATAACATTAGAATGGACCTGAAAGAGATAGAGTCTAATGAGGTGGACTGAATAGAACTAGCTCAAAATAGTAATGTGGTGTAATGAGGTGTACTGGATATAACTAGCTCAGGATAGGGATAGGTGGCGTACTTATATAAGTGCGGCAATGAACTTTCGAGTTCCCAATGACATATAGTAAGCAAGCATTTTTTTTAAATAGTTAATTATTAATTATTTTAATTTTTAATTATGGTTTGCAGATTATCTCTCATTTGTGCAAGCGAGTCTCTTATTTTATTTGGTTATAAAATCCATTCTAAGACATTTAAAAATTGAAATTGTACATACAAGCAACTCCGAATTTATAAGTTAAAAAGAGCACGTGTCTATTATGTCAGACCATTTCAGATTCATTTGAGTAAATACTCTTCCTACAAAGCAGTTGGATGTCGGTATGCTCGAAACATATTTAACTCACTTGAAAATATGTATTACATCCTTTTTCTGAAACTACTTAAATAACTATTTCCATTTATTTGCGTACAAAATTTCTGTATTTTCATAATAGCTTCTATAGATGGTTTTATTTAGTTAAATTCTTCATATAATTGATCCATCGGTATTTTTTCAATTATATTCAAAAGCATCACAGCATTTTCTAAGCTTTCGTAGGATACCGTTTTTATCGAGTTCATAAAATCTAGTTTATTAAACAAGTTTTCAGATGAAAAATTGTAATTACCTTCTAAATATTTTAGATAATTTTCTTAGAAAGATTTGAAATAAACTTTTTTTTTTGCGAATCTTCCATTTAATTATAAGTTGCTTTGCTTGAAATCCATAGAAGTTGTATTTTTTTAGCAACGCGTCTTACTACCATTCATACTTATGTACTAATTACCTAATAAATCAGGGATGAGGAAGGTTTAATTTAGAGGAAGTATACCCGCATTTGTGTAGAGAGTGGAAAACCATTTAGGAAAAAGAAAAACTTCAATACACCTGACCGGGATTGAACCACGATCTCCCCGTTTTCGTCAGTCTAGTCTATTCCGAGAGTAGCGCCTTAGACGATGCAGCCACCAAAGCGTGCTGGATGGTATCTTGAAGTCTTGATTACAATTTAGTTCGAAACATGCACTGTTCGTTTTGCCTTTCTGTGACAGCTAACTTATTAGATTGTGCTTCTTTCATTAATATTTCAAACGAGCTCATTATATTATAAACAAAATGTAAATAACTACACAACAAACACATTACACATACATACACACTACAATCGAGGCTGCCGCGCACGTTCAAGCTCTGCCCCTGCCAACAACTTACCGCGTGATAAAACAAAGATGTTTTTATTTATAGGGATACTATATGTTCAAGTAAAAATTTTCCCCCCCAAAAAATAAGGAATTGTAAAGTCCTTCGGGGGATATTGAGTTTTAGTTGTGGAATTTGGAGGTCTGGCAACACTGAGTGCAAGCCTCAAAGTAGTGTGATGTGAAGAGAGGAGGGACAATGAAGAAGATAGATAAGGAGGTATTTAGAGCTCTTTATAAGGACGCAATGTAGCAGTAATAATCTAGATAATAGATCTGAACAACTCATTTATAGGTGTTCAACACACAAAAAATAAAACTATCTCATCCTTTTGAAAAACAATCTTCTCGCAGATAGATAAAAAAAACTTCAGTGTTTAACAACTGGAAAACCAGACACATATTTTGTAGGGGGATGAGATATATTTTCAATTAATAAACGTGCGAAAAATTGGACGGATAGAAGGGTAACACATCCGTCCATGATTGAGGTTTTAGAACAAGAGAGGAAAGAGTGAGTGTTATTTTAATCAACTTTAAAAATTTCACTTTTTTTTTTTGTTTCGGTGCCATCTAGATTTCAAAGTCTGTTTGAAAACTTGAAAATATATGTGTACACACTTTATGTGTGGAGTAGTATTTTCATGGGTTCGATTTAGAGGAAATCTATTAGTTTATCAAAACATTTAAATGTTTCGACATGAATATATATGATCAATATTAAACCGGATTCCATTATATTAATGTAGAGCTTAGAACTTTCCACAAATATGCTTTACATGATAAAATTGCAAAAAAAATAATTAAATAAACATTGTTTAAGAAAGTAAAGAACATAATACCAAAAATAACTACTTTTCTCCATATTTAGGGAACTATCTATTTTAAAGTATGCCAACTTACTGCTCCTGGGCTACTAGCTTCTGGAACCTCCTGATTGCAATAAAGGTTGAACCACTAATATTATTATTCGTATAGTAATCATTTGCAACCCTTAAACGGGATACGAACGAGGACATTATGCAAAAAAAATACTAGGTTCCAACTAAACGTTTATCAGGTCTTGCACCAGTGTACATGTGGACGAAAGCGTTGGTCTCTTCTGTTCTGGTTTAACGGTGACGAGGGTTTGAATCCCGAACGGGAGTAAAGAGATGTGTTTTTATCTCAATAGAATACCACTTTCTTTCCACGCAAATGCGAGTATATTTCCTATAAATTCTGTCTTCCTCGTCCCTATTCTATTATTGTAAATATGTGGTAGCCTGGACTAGTAGTAATAGGTGGGGTATAATTTTTTATATACCGGTATCTTAGAGCTCTTTGTCACGGCAGGACCTTCTAGTCATCATATAAATTACATTTTCCATACTATATAGTAACAACAATATATATAAGCAACTCAAACTAGCCCGCCTGAATAAGATGGTGAAACCTTATTACTACGCCAGATCTCACAGACTCTCCATGTCATGAGGCGGAGAAAAATAAACACAATATAACCAGTTGGGATCAAACCCTGGCTTCCCAAGCCATCGGCAGGGGTGCTGATCAATCACCTAGCTCGACTATTATTTAGCTGTTTTAGTTGACGAGCCTAGCTTGGCAAATAATTTGTATTCATTCGTACTTTGAACACCAGACTTTCGAGCGACTTCATTTAAGAGATAGGAATGAGGACGTCAGTTGAGATAAAATGCAAATTCATTAGCATGGGGAAGGGGGAGGAGGGGAGGATGGAGAAAATACCGTTAGGATCACATCTTAAAAATGTGAGTTCAAAGCCTTTCAGTGGGATTCGAACCTGGTAGTTATTGAATTAATCAAATAGCCAAAGCTATTATCTATGCTCTTAGAGAGGATTACTACACCTATATATCATTCTGAAAATTGAAAAACGACACCTGCGCATGGGAATCGAACTCGGGACCTTTGTCTTAGTACGCCAATGCTCTAACTACTGAGCTATCCAGGATTCGTCGCGTACCCAGGGTCATTCTTCACTCATATTTTAAGGCAGAGTCTATGATGGACGTGTTGAAATCGTCGGCTACGAATGTGTGATTTTATTAAGATCACGAGCTATCAGATAACACAGCCACCTTCGACTCGGTAATAGGCTTAATGCTGCCATCATAGACTCTGTCTTAAAATATGAATGAATAATGAGCCTGAGTACGGAATGATTCCTGGACAGCTCAATGGTTAGAGCATTGACGTACTAGGCCAAACGATCCGGGTTCGATTCCCGTGTCCAGGTGTCATTTTTCAATTTTCATAATCTGGTAATTATTATTTTGAGTCTTTTAGCGTATTTAGATGCTAAGCTTTATACAATTTTTCATTATTTTAAATTTAATTTAAAAAATTTTTTGATTGGTACCGGTAATAGTAATGTTAAATATTTTTCTCTTTGAAAATGTTAAACAAATATTTAGATATTTTGGGACCGCGTCCTACTACCCGGCCAGTATCTCCACATATTTACACTAATGGGGTACGGATGATGACAATACAATTAGGAGGAAATGTACACGCATTTTCATGGAGGGAAAGTGGGAAACTATTTCAGAAGTAACATCCCGCTATACCCAAAAGAGATGTAAACCCTTATCTTCCTGATATACAGATAAAAAGAAACTGACGCCTTTGGGGTCCGTCCTTAAATAATAATAATAATAATAATAATAATAATAATAATAATAATAATAATAATATTTAGCACCGCGTCTTACTACCCGTTCGGGTTATACGCTTAAGTACTAATTACGCTAATGGATTAGGAATTATGAGGGTTGAATTTAGAGGAAGTGAACCCGCATTTGCGTGGAGGGAGAGTGGAAAACCATTTAGGAAAACCCCCCCAGTTCACCCGACCGAGATTCGAACCTCGATCTCCCCGTCCTCGGCGGTCGAGCTCAACACGACTAGCGCGTTAGCCAACTACGCCACCGAGGCGGGTGTCCTTAAATTACTTAAGGGTTTTGGAGGGGGTTGGGAGTTAGAAATGTTCATACGTTTTACTACGATGGGTGGAGGTGTAAGAATCTATCTTAGGTAAGGTTTTCTATCAATTTTGATTGTTAGACAAAATCTAATTTTTTTTTGTGTAGAAAATCAAAACATTAATTATAAAATTCCATCTATATTTTAATTTACTTACTACAATTTAAGTACTATAAAATTTCATATCAATAGCTTTGTTACCAATTCTTGTATCTAAAAATACCTAAACGATTAAAATAATCTAATCCACCAAATCTTAAAAAATCCCGTAAGTTTAGAGGGGAACGGGTTGATGGAATTTCTTACAATCTCCTACGTGAAAAATGCAGTGGGTGTGGATGGAAGATCTAAAACCACGAAGAAAAAAAAGCGTTGCGTAATTTAACTATGGCCCCTTATATTATCCTCCCTTCCTCTTGGAATGGGTGTTTGTGATGTTGACCACAAAAGCATAACTGACCATCAACTAAAAAGTCCCTCGAAACCTAAATTTCCTTCAATCTCGTCCCTTTAGACACGCACTCTGTTTGTTGTCTCAGTGAAAGGGTCTCCTTGGAGATGTTTGAAGATGAGGAGCTTTACAAGGAATCCTTACCGCCGCCGCCAAAACAGAAGTCTATTCACAGCGCACTGAACAAAGCAACGATTTGTAAACCAGAACTCTAAACAACTTGTTAAACACCCATTAGAAGATCACACAAATATGAGGTCTACACTGTAATAGAATTTTTTTTTAATCTTAGGCCTACACCCCTCCCTAAAGAAAATTAGTTTTTACTATGTCTGCTTTGTTAGTTGAAAATATTTTAGTATATCTGTCTAAGATACCGACTAAAGGCAAAAAAAAAAAGCTTTGAAGGAATTAATAGGATTTTGATATTATATGCTATATTTGTTCGAATGTTTTAAGTTTCTTTTGCGTCTCACTACCTGTTTTGGTTATACGCCTATATACTAATTACGCTAATGTGTTAGGGGTTGTAAAGGTTGGATTTAGAAGAAGTGTACCCCCATTTGCGTAGAGGGAGAGTGTAAAAACATTTAGAGAAAACTACCCTCAGTACACCCGATCGGGATCAAACCATAATCTTCCCATCTTAGTCATTCTAGTATATTGCGAGACTAGCGTCTTTGACCATGTGGCCACTGAAGTGGGTTGTTTGAAGTTCTATAGGATTTATCTTTAACCTAATTGTGTCGTTTATTTAAAAGAGTGTTGTCAAATTAAAAATTTTGATCTAGGGGATTCCGTTAATAATATCGCCAAACGCACTAGTTTTTGTACAAATCGATGACATAATTTTGAAATATTAAAATACTGGCAAGACAATTAACTCTTGAAAAGCCGTTTAGTTAAATTGCACCGCTTCTTACATTCATTCGGGCTATCTACATATTTACAATAATGGAGGAATGAAGAAGTTAGGGTTTTAGAATAAACGTACTCGAACTTGCGTGGATGGAACCATCTAGAAAAATCAAACTCAGTATACCCGGCCGAGATTTGAACCCCAAACTCCCAGTCACCAAAAAATTAGCTCAGACAGCATCAACAACTTTATCCGCACACCCGCCCAATATAAAGTGAATATAATGGTACTTGGAGGAATTTTATTATGTTATTGCTTACGTCACCCAGCCAGTACACAGCAGTTAAATTTTAATACGAAGACAGTAAAGCATACATATATATTTTTTTAAATAAGTAGAGTAATAACGTTAATAGGATTGCTTTACATTATGATGCAAGTTCCGTACTAGCAATTTTGTTGACATTTTTGCTTAACCTAAGTTATTGGAAAGAGCGTGGATCTATAGTAAAATATACCTATTAATTTTCAAACTTAAATCGTGAACATATAAATTTGATTACAATTTAAATTTTAATAATAATGGGTCAGTTTTATCATAGATCTATGCCGTTTGCAATAACTGAAATTATGTAAATATATATATACAGTATTAGTAGGTCATTGCAGCGATGGCTGCAGATTATTGCAATAAAATGTATTTTAAACCTTTTATTGGGAAAGGATCTATATAATAAGCCCTCACTCACTTTTTAGTTAAAAGTTTACTCGCCAAAGCCTTTCAACTTTACTTAGATATTTGATTTTCTGTGTGTAATTTGAATAAAAACGTATATTTTGTCCCTTCACGCCCCGATGGGAACTTTAAAATTACCCCTATCCCAGATCTCTATCTATTCGTTGCACTAAACTACTCAAGTAACGATTGAGCTGATATTATCCTTAAACAGAGACAAATATGTTGTTTATTAATATACAGCTATATAAAGATCGTGGTTTCCATGGTGATGCAAACAAAGAATGGTTGTACAGATGAACCACTGCCCACACAGAAGGAAAAGATGGAAAATTCGCTAGTAAAATTGGGTTTTTGTTTTAGGACACTATTTATACTGGCATCCTGATTCCCTAATCTTTAAAATGAGTGTTCGTTTGTCACACTCTGTTCAATCATTTCCTCGTAATTTCTATTACTGGAAACGGGCTGATCAATTAACATATATTAAGATATATGATAGATAGAGTTATAAAATGTGATAGTTAAAATGAGAGTACAAGTGTTTGAGTGTGGGATTGTGTAAGTGTGTGAGTGAGTGTGAGATACTGAGAATGAACAATTGAGAGAGATCGAGTGAGTGTGAGCGAGTGATAGTGAGAGTATGTGTATGAGTTAGAGAGAGAAATACTGAGAGAAGAGAAAAAGAATGTGTAGGAGAAGAGAGAGTGTGTGTGAGAGATTTGTGAAAGAAAGTGAGAGAGTGTAGGAGAAGAGAGAGTGTGTGTGAGAGATTTGTGAAAGAAAGTGAGAGAGTGTAGGAGAAGAGAGAGTGTGTGTGAGAGATTTGTGAAAGAAAGTGAGAGAGTGTATGTGGGAGAGAGAAAGAGAATATGTAAGGGAGAGTGCATGATAAAGTTTGTGAGAGAGAGAGAATGTTTGAGTGTGTGTGAAAAAGAGAGTGTAAAATTTTGGTAGAGATATTGTGCGAAAGAGAGAGAAAATGTGAAGCCATGTAATAGAGAGTTTGAGAGAGAAAGTTAGAGATGGAAAGATTAGCTTAAGGATAGAAAATTAGATTGAGAGAGAGCGAAATTAAGAGAGATAGAATGGGTTTGAGAAAGCAAGTGGGTTTGAGAGAGAGTTTGAGATAGAACGATTAAGAGAGAGAGTGAGTTTGAGATAGAGTGAGATAGAGAGTGAAATTGAGAGAGTGAGATTGAGATAAAGAGAAAGTTTGAGATAGAGAAAGATTGAGAGAGAAAGCGTTTGTGAGAGAGCGTTCGAGAGAGTATAATAAAGATAATGTGAGATAAATTGCGTGATAAAGAGTGTATGTGAGGATAGAGATTGTGTGAGCGATAGGGATAAAGTGTGAGAGAGAGAGAGAATGAGAAATTATCATATTAGAGAGAGAGTTTTATAGAATGAGTGTGTGTGTGTGTGTGTGTGTGTGTGTGTGTGTGTGTGTGTGTGTGTGTGTGTGTGTGTGTGTGTGTGTGTGTGAATGAAAACGTAGTTTAACTTAAGTATTTGTATTGTAGTACTATTTGCTAAAATGAACATCAAANGTGTGTGTGTGTGTGTGTGTGTGTGTGTGAATGAAAACGTAGTTTAACTTAAGTATTTGTATTGTAGTACTATTTGCTAAAATGAACATCAAATCCTATTATTTGAATAAAATGAACATCAAACCCCAATATTTGAATAAAATGAACATCAAAACCCATTATTTGACAAAAATGAGCACCAGAACTCATACCTAGATAGTTAAAATGGTTATTTTTTAAACACTATTCAAGATTATTTTATCGTATTTGAGCTTATAATACATACCTAAACATATTTAAACATCATTTTATCATGCGCGCAACAAAAGGTAGACAATATTATTTTCACGAACTTAACAACTTAACATTTTAATTTTCGAATTATGCTCGATATTATTGATTTAAATGCGAAATAACGATAACAACATTCCAATCAAAATAAATGTTTATGACTCATTTATTTAGGTGTGTTATGACCAGCATCCAAGGAGAAATATTCATCCAAAGAGAAAATTGTGATTTGTTCGGGCCAACAAATAAAGTTTGAGTTATTAGTTTTTACCCAAAGAGATATTTTATTTAGAGATTTACAGCCATGCAGCAAATAACGGTTTCCATGGTGACTAAACAAAGAATTAAAAACTGAAAATTGTCTGTGAAAATCGGGTTTTCGTGGAAAACTACTATTTATCCCGACATCCTGGACTCCTAATCGTTAAAATGAGTGGTCGTTTGTCAAAATCTGTTGAGTAATTTCCTCGCAATTTCTATTACCGGAAACGGGCTTATCAAACTATATATAAGAAAATATAATATTTATTTATAACCGTGTCTTACTAACCGTTCAGGTTATACGCCTAAGTACTAATTACGCTAATGGGTTAGGAGTTTGGAAGGTTGAATGTAGAGGAAATGAACCCGCATTTGCTTGGAGGGAGAGTGGAAAGTCATTTTAGGAAAAACAACCTTAGTTCACCCGAGCGAGATTCGAACCTCGATCTCACCTCATCTCAGCAATCTAACTCAACACGAAACTATCGCGTAAGCTAACTACTCCACCGAGCCGGGTAAATATATATAAAATTAAAATTAAAATGTAGGAGTTTTTGGTACCCTCCTATTGGTTGTGACTTTAGGGATAGGGGAAGGTTGTGGGAATGTCAATAAGCCTATTCTAGGAAAAACGGGACGTGCCTGATAATTTTGATACATTGCTGTGTATTTTTATTTGAGTTATTTATCGTCCATTTTCTGAACGGGTTGACAAAATAACTCAACTCTAGAACAATTCTCACCAGTGAGCATGTGATGAAAGACGTCAGTCTCGTCTTGTTTGGTTTGCTGGTGACGAGTCCAAATCCTCTCTGGGTAAACAGAGGTGTTTTTTTCTGGTACTACATTTTATATAAATTCTACCTTCTTCATTCCTACCATATTGGTGTAAATATTTGTCTACCCCATGCAGGTACAGGGCACGAATTTTAGAATATACACAACACCAAGATTCCCGGTCGTTAATTTATTGTTGTGAAAGAGGAAGCTCCAAATCCATCAATGACAGTTTTTTCGGGCATGGAGGAAATAGAACCCCGGACTGTGGTCAGATGTTCTGAAATATAATCAGATACAATTGTGTAGGATTTTGATAGAAATAAACTTAAAAAAAAAAGAACATATTAATTCCGGTCGACATCAATGAAATCAGCCGGCCTAGTGGTCATAACTCCTGGATACTAATCTAGAAGTCCCGGGTTTGATTTAAGTCGGCATCATAGGTACTTTTTGCCCGAAGGGGCATTGTTCCAATGGTTGCCATGGTCTGGATAGTTAGGCTTAACTTAAGTTTAAGACTTCTAATTGAACCACATAATCATTATAATCTCATCGGGCCGAAGTAAACGCACCAACATGTTTGCCCAATCTCAGAAGATGGTTACATATTATCTTCCACTGCCAGTAAAAGACTAGGAATATCCAGCCGACAAATCCTGGCGGCACACTCTAAAAAAATGTAAAAAATGATAATATCTATCAAAAAGGACTGTTGTATAGAATAACATGAATACGTGAAAGAAGCACTAGTAGCTTTTATAGAAAGTAGAGTGTAAGCTAATCAGTGGGTGCAGCGCAGGTATATTACAGATTTAGATGGAATATTGGATTTTCATCTTACTCTGGGGTAACACTAGATTTTCTATCTTTAAAAAAATAACATTCCAATAACCAGTGTGGTGTACACATGCATGACCATGATTTTATCCCAATAAACAACCCTGAAAATGGGTTTTCCCATGGAATATTTTTATAAATTATCTTCAGAAAAATACTGTTTCAGCTGCTTGAAATTCATCCTTCAGGGTACGGTCAGTACCTGGTAAAGTCAGTGATAAGTCTGGTAAATTTTAATAACTCACCGGAATTTTCAGATATATTTGCAATAATTTTCGAAATGCAAAACTGGATAGCATAAATCAGTGTAACTTATTATTTTTATCTCCAATTCATACTATTTTGCGATTGGCATTAATTTATTTTTCTTTAATAATTCTTTTGTCAAGATCTATATTAATAAGAGCTAAGAGTTTGTATATTTTGGGATCATAAGCTTTGCGTGATATCTACCACATGCAGAGGTTTGAAATTTTAAAATGAATAGACCCTGTTCACAAACATGTACACACAGAAATCAGAATTTTAATATTTGGATTATTTTTAATTAATTAAAAATTTGTTCGAAAGAAATTAAATGAAGGGGAATTTTTTTTCTGTCTGTTTGGAGCAAAGAAAAGCGTTGCCGACGGTAACAATACAATGCATTTCATAGTTACCTCAGGCAATGCCGTGTATTTCTGTTAGTGTATTGTAAAATATTGAAAATAGACAGACTTTTATATTTATAGCTTTAATTACAAAATATTGGTAAAATGTATTTTTATGGTATGTAAAACCTGGAAAAGTCAGGCTGCTATAAATCTTTTAGAGTGTATTATTAACCCTGTACATACTTATCTTGTAGTCTGGTTAACGTCGGAAATAGAACGTGCAAACACAAACAGTTAGTCTAATAGTCTACTGCACATGTAAGAAGGTACAGGAAAGAGGGAAGCAGATAAAATGAACAAGGATAATATAGCTTTCTAAATTTAAAAAAGGAACGCAGTTCACATTCTACGTTTTACAACCGAATAAAGGAGCTGTCTCTTGCAGAAAATCAGTCGCTACCAATCAACATAATGTTTTGTGTAGTGACTCAAAGAGTCAAAAGAGCACAGTCTAGCTGAAAGGTAAAACCTCACATTGCGGTATTTCTTTTTGGAATGAAACCTCTCAAATAATCCTCCACTATTTTAGAAATTTCCTTTGTGACTCGATTTAAAAATAATAATAGTAAATATAGATCTGTGTCTCGGACAGTTTTCTTTGATCTCAAAACTGCAACGTCACACATGAAACTTAGTTTAAAAAGAGATATTTTAACCCTTTCATAAAATTATTTTAATAATATAATTCAAAATGTAGGGTTTTTAATCCTTCGGGCACATGGTGATTGATACCTTTCACCTTCTTTTTGGCATGAAGAATATTTTGAAACCAGCTTCGGTGGCTGCGTGGTCTAACACACTAATCTTGCAATAGACTAGACTGACTATGGCGTGGAGATCAAAGTTTAAATTTCGGTCGGGTGTACTGAGGGTGGTATTTTCCCAAAATGGTTTTCCCCTCTCCGTCCACGCAAATACGGGTAGTAAGACACGGTACTAAAAAAATAATATATATATAATTTTTGAAATAACAATCATCTCTCTCTTAAATATGAATGTGTATATTCTTGTCAGACCTAATATCGATCTATTTTATGGGTTTGAATTGTCAAATGAGGACTTTAGCCCTCCTAATACCATGGAATAACTGTATACCCCTATGCAACTTTGCTAACCTGTATAACCTGTAATATTTTGTTTTAATTCTGAGAAAAATCGACTTTTTGTAGTTATCTATTTACTTTACACTATATTTTTTCAATTATTTTTTCATAAACCAATAATATTTATACCTTCAGTTACACTCATTACAATCTAACACCTTAGTTCACTCGATATCATGTCTGTCTACTGAGTTTAAGGGTCTCGGGCTCGATTCCCGGTATGGCCGAGAATTTATCATTGGTGAAATATGGGTTTACCCCTTCATAGTGATAAATTAACGGCCGGGAGACTGGATGTTGTGCCTGTCCTAGTCTTAAGTTAAATTATAATGCACATTATGAAGCTATGACAGGCCAAGCCAACCGGTAGTGGTAAAATATATGGTGTTTGAATAAAGAACAGACCCAGGTCATAGGCTGGAAACAGTAATGGATGTAAAGTTACACTCATTTCTATTGGGGTAACAGCTAATCCCAAACTTAAATACATTTGTTTTCTGATCTTTCTATATTATAAATGAATTTACTTTTAAAATACAATAAATACTATCTGTTTTGTAGTATTGTAAAGACCTTTAAATCTCAAATGCTACACAAATATTGCAGCATATTCAGCATATAAATTAATGGCAGGTTCCGTCCTAAAGATTCCATGAGGTCTTTGTAGATATTCTCTGCCTTGATTTCCTTCTTACTCGTTGCGTTGTTTCACCTTCCCCCTCACTCTCGCGTGTACTTCTTTTGGCTGAATTTTCGTTTGTCTTTGTTCTTTGAATCCATGATTGAAATTTGAAAATTGAGTTGACAAGCCGTCTCTTGCGTCGTACCGGCCCCTTTAGCATGGACGGGGCATTTTTGGGTAGTCCCCCACCAGCATATGCTCAGAGCCAAGGAGTTTAGCTAACTACCCTGGGTCTCCCTAGGCATTTCCGTCTACATTGTCACCTTCGACCTGATTGCAACACTAGGTTTCGGTGTCCCTTCCTTCAGCCGACGCTCCCAACAAACCGCAAAGGGGGATGTCCCTCTTGTCCTTCGCCGCCTACTACCCCGAGTTGGAACTCAAGACAAAGGACCCAATCCGATGCTCCCAACAAACTGTAGAGTTGGATGTCCCTCTTGTCCTTCTCTGCTACTACCCCGAGTTGACACTCAAGACAAAGGACCCAATCCGATGCTCCCAACAAACTGCAGAGTTGGATGTCCCTCTTGTCCTTCGCCGCTACTACCCCGAGTTGGCACTCAAGACAAAGGACCCAATCCGATGCTCCCAACAAACTGCAGAGTTGGATGTCCCTCTTGTCCTTCCCTGCTACTACCCCGAGTTGACACTCAAGACAAAGGACTCACTCCAACTCAGGTGGCGGACCCACCTTTCTAGAGGCTGGGAAGTCTGGACCACGCTAATCTAGCATCCCCAGAGAGGGAAGCTGTGTGAACTTCAGGAACTAACGAATGGCATTCCTCGCGGAGCGTTCGCCCTTAGTATTATAACAAAGATCCAAGAACTAGCAAAATTACTAGCTGGGTAAGATTAAATTAATTTTAACCAATGAAGCGGTATTTTATTTATTTTAGCCAATAAAAGTTTTTTTGTAGGAAAGATATAACAAACATTTAATCTAACATCTTGAAGTGTTTCGTACACAGTTTGTTCCACTGAATCGGCATGTGTAGAATCACCTGTAAGAGATTCGGAAAACTCTTGTCAAGAGTGCAAACAAGGAGAACCAGGTGAGCGCGTGTCTGACATTCCAAGGCGCCCAATTCAATAGAAGTGCCTCAACCAGCGTCATAAACAACACCCATAATGCACCGCCCCGTTGGTAAATACTCCACCGAGCCCGCACGTGTCGAAAAGAGAATGAGACAAAATAACACATGGAGACGTTATTACGACGTTTACCTTTAACGAGATAATTAAAGGGGATTTTTAGTGCCCTTACTTTTCTCCAATTATTTCAGAAGCGTCTCAAAAGAAAAATATGTGAATTTCTAGCTTTTATACAGAATTTTATTCCTAAATATTGGTAGAGCGGTAAGTACCCTGCGAGACTACATTATCACCGCATCCTTGGCCATGCAGTCTAATACGTCATTATTGCAATATACCTGATTGTCAGTGATTAGTAGGGTTGTTTTATTCCTCTCCCTTTACGCAAATGTATGTACACTTCCTTTAAATTGGTCCCTACTCATCATCATTGTGAGTATCCCAGACATATATTAAGACCAGAAGCACGAATATTGGTTATAATAATAAAAATAATAATAGCAATAATAAATCCCAAAATTAAATTGTTTATTTACTGATGGTGTAGGGACGAGATAAGTAGAATCTGCATGGAGATAAAGTAGGAAATAATTTAGTAAAAACCAGTACACCCAGCCGAGATTTAAGCCCGGACCTTCTACATACTTTAAACATAGACGATGTAAATATAACATTTACTCTGCGTGCACACTGGTGCGGGTGAAACATACATTAATTAAAGCAGCGATTTTCAACATTTTCCAACTCACGGCACACTGAACATTGCACTAAAATTGTCAAGGCACACAGGTTGAAAAACGCTGAATTAAAGTGTGCCATGTACACTTCGTTATCCTGAACAGTAACAGTAACTAAGTTATGGCTTATATTTTGTATCTGTACCTTTAATATGATTCTATCTTATAAACCACTCGATAATTTATTTCATCAAAGTGAGACTGCTATCTTTCAGGTTCAACGAAGTGTACCTTTTAACTCTGTTCTAGTATCGATACTTGAATTCCTACTGCCGTTGTGGTATTTAATTAAAATCTCATCGAGGCTAAACTAGATCCTTGGTGAAAGCTTACAACTACTTGTACATTCAAATAAAAAATGGGGTGGGTGCTATAAATATGTAACGTATTTTATTTTATCGATTTAAGCCTGTTGCTTGGACAAGATTCTCACAAGATTGGAAAACTATTGTCGGCAGGAAGAATCTAATATCGCCTCGCCAATGGAAAGGGCGGCGCTTTCTATTCCTGTAGAAGTGCCTTTGACAGTTTACGTGGGCATTGGGGGGAATGTTGGCAGGTCTGGTTTAGCACAGCAAATGTTGGTATCGGAATTGGCTTCAGTGACGTGAGTCCGGAAGAAGGATTCCCTTCAAAAACTTTTTTTTTTGCATTTCATATCATGCGTAAAACTTCCAATCATAGATCCATTTCATCTTTCGACTACCGTCAAAGTTTAAGGCAGAAAATCCTTGGCACTAAGAATTTATTAAAGCTAGTCTAATATATTTATCAAATCAATAAAGTATAGACTACCAACGATGAGGAGATCGGAGTTTGAATCCTGGTCGGGTGTGTTGAGGGTGGTTTTTCCTAAATAGTTTTCTACTCTTTCTCCACGCAAATACGGGTATTCATCCTTTAAACTAAACCTTTCTCATCCCTATATCATCAGCGTAATTAGTACATGTGCGTAAAACCCGAACTGGTAGTAAGAAGTGGTGCTAGAACACCATATTTTTAACAAATGAAAATATTGTTAGGCATGCTGAACAAATATCAAGCTCATCTACTTTGGTTTGCTGTTGACGGGGTTTTATGGATCGAAAAACAGCTTGGTACAACCTACTGTGTTTGGTTTTACCTAAATGATTTACTACTATTCTTCCACACCGTATAATTCCTCAAAAACCCGCCTTGGTGGCGTAGTTGGCTAACGCGCCAGTCGTGTTGGGTCAGACCGCCGAGGACGGGGAGATCGAGGTTCGAATCTCGGTCGGGTGAACTGGGGGTGGTTTTTCCTAAATGGTTTTCCACTCTCCCTCCAAGCAAATGCGGGTTCACTTCCTATAAATTCAACCTTCCCAATTCCTAATCCATTAGTGTAATTAGTATTTAAGCGTATAACCCGAACGGGTAGTAAGACGCAGTGCTAAAATTAAATTAAATTAAATTAATTCCTCAAAATTCTACCTTTCTATTAACTATAGCATTTACTTACTCTCTATGACAATGGTTTTGTCTATTATTTCTCGTCACCCTAAATATCCTAAAATATTTTCGTGTCCCCCTAGTTTTTACTAACATATTAATTATTAAGATTTATTCTAAACTATAGTGGCTTTATTTACTGATTATAATAACAAACAAACAAAAAACAGATATTAACTTACCTAAGTGTATTTAATGGGACCTGTTCTGTTGAACACTTTCCACTAATTTATCTATTCTTGATTCAATTGTATTACTTAATGCTATTCGCATGAGGGAGTGAATTTGGAGTCAAATTTGCTGCTTCGTTTTAATATTTACCTTTGTGGAAAATTCCTTTTCTCTTAAATAAGTAGAAACATAGGGCAGCAAATTTTGAATGGCGATGATAAACAGATGTACTATCCGTAATTTATACTATCCGTGCTTCCAATCCCCTCCATTACCCCGGAAAATCGAGAGTCTACTGTACTTACATGCTTAAGTTCATCGAATTATTTCTTTCAAAACCTAAAACTTAAGATAATTGACTTCAGTAATATGCAAATAAATTTTTAATTATTTTTAGAGGCCCCCAAAAATCTTTCTCGGCACCTCGGAGGGCCTTGGCTCCCCGGTTAAGAATCACTGCTCTATGGTACTATGAACTCGAAAGTTCATTGCTGCACATAAAAAAGTACACTGCCTATTCTCAACTTGATCTAGTTCTATCCAGTTCACCTCACTGCACCCCATCTCCCTCAGGTCCGATCTAATGTTATCCTCCCATCTGCGTCTGGTCTTCCCAATAGTATCTTCCCAGTCTAACAATCAATACCCTGAACATTGTTCTAGATCCTCCCATTCGTGCTGCATATTCTGCCCACCGTAATTTACGAGATTTGATTATCCTAATAACATCTTGTGATGAATACAGGGTATGTAACTCATAATTATGCATCCTACTCCCATCTCCATTATATTCATCCCTAATTTTTTTTTAACCAAATCATTATAACACTATCGTAATTAAATGCGGCTAGCTCGATCGGGTGGATAGATGTGGTGGGAAATAAAATAATTAAAAACATCATGATGCCTTAAACCACACTATGTGTATATTTTATTTATAAAGTTATAGTTATTTTGAGAAAAAAATTAAACTCTCATCTCAAAATGGAAGGATTGAAAAATTAACCTAATGTTAACTTTCCATATTTGCTAAACAATGGTTTCATCCTTTTTTTTATATGCATAAAAATAAACGTTTTACCTACTCGCTTGTCTTAGTCAGAAAATGTTGCAATTTTAACTAAAGTTAATTTTTCACTCAAGTGTATGTATAATAAATACCCTCACGTTTAAAAAAATAGTTTTTACATTGGAAAACCACTCCCAATACAATTGATATGGAGTCGACCCTTGACATTTCAACCAAATGACAATTAATTATATTGCGAAAGTGGGCTAAAATACCACCGGTGGCAGTAGACTTGATAGTTAATTGTAAAACACTTTATGTGGAAAGGTCAAACATCTAACTTCTTTAAAACCCTGTTTAGTGGCCGAATAGTCTAAGGCGCCACTCTCATGTTAGACTGGCATGCTAATGACGGGGAACTCAGGGTCTACTGAGGGTTTTTTCATAAATGGTTATCCACTCTCCTTCCACGCGAATGTAGGTAGATCAGCTATAAAATGCTTCCTTCCTCATCCCTACCCCTTAAAATAATTTCCAAATATGCGTATAACCTGAACAGATAGTAGTAAGACGTGGTGGTAAAATAAAAACTTATTTAAAGCAGCTCTCCTTAACTAAAAGCCATATTAATAATTTGTGTCTAGTCTCGGGAATAAACCAATCTTCCAGTAGACTAATTACAAGAATTTGAGGTCAAATGAGTGCCTGGCTTTACTCCGAATATTGACTTAGTATAAATCCCTAAATGATCAAACCCCAATCTAGTGGACCCTGGGTTTAATTCCGAGGAACACTCACAAAAATATTTACTATTTTGTTCACAGGTGGATACTGCTATTCGATTAGTAAATATCTAGAAGCCAAGACTGGGTAGTTAGAAGTATCAGCCGTACCGTCCTAGATTATTTTTGAAGTCTTAAGCTGAAAGTATTTAAAAAGCGCACATTAAACACCCCAATGATAATAATAATAGTAATAATAATAATAATAATAATAATAATAATAATAATAATAATAATAATAATAATAAGAGAGCTGTTAAGAAACACAAGTATAAAGAGAAGTTTACATGAGACATGTTCGAGGTAAAAAAATGGTGATATAAATATTTCAGATCAGGTGTTTTTTATTTAAATTTTTGCACCCTAAATTCGGTCGTCTGGTCTATCCACATATTTGCTCTAGTGAGATAGTAATGCGGAACGTGAATTTTAGAGTAAATATACTTTCATTTGTGTGGAAAGAGAACGTAAAACTATTTATTAAAAAACTCAATTTATTAGGCCATGAATAGAATCCCAAATTATTTGTCATTATTAAACCAAATAATACGACATGGATACGAATAATGCCTTTGCCCGCGTTCTAGACGATGCTTGTTATTTATTTTTCCCTGGATAAAACCTCCCAAATGATTTTTAGTTAGTAAGTCAAAGTAAAAGAAAAAATATCAAGTTCTAAACTAAAACTAATGATTTAATTATAAAGCCACATTTAAACCGCTATTAACTTGGTCAGTAATAGAATGGGAGAGCTGTACTCAAAATATGTCGATTAAATGTCTAACACATTTAGGAGTGTTCGGGCACTAATATCCCTGCTTTGAAAAGTATGTTAAAACACAAATATCCACCTCGTTGGCGTAGCTAGCTAACGCGCTGGTTTCGTGTTGAGCTAGACTCTCAAGTACGGGGAGATCGAGGTTCGAATCTCACTCGAGTGAATTGGGGGGGGGAGGGGTTGCTAAATAGTTTTCCACTCTCCATCCACGCAAATGCGGGTTCACTTCCACTATGTTCAACCTTACAATTTCCTAACCCATTAGCGTAATTAGTACTTATGCTTATAACCCGAATGGGTAGTAAGACGCGGTTCTAATTATTATTATTATTATTATTATTATTATCATTATTAAAACCAAAATAAAACCATAATGATTATATATTTGTTTAGTTTTTCTTTTTTGTGTTTTTATTTTTCAAAATATAATGAAATTTTAATAGAGTGCTTTTGAAGTACAACCAGCTTTTGTAGGTAGGCCTGGCCACAGTAACCAGTGAAATGTTTATGTAGTTTATAGGGAGGTTGTGGTATTTCTCTGTAGCCAGACAAAGCATAAACACAAGGTAATTGTTTGTTTCAAGTGGTTTATTTGTCCCTGCAACTGTACAGTACATGATTAGCAATGCGTGTTCACGTTTAGCGAGTCATTAATACATGTACAGTACGATTTTCATAAGAATAGACTTTTAGAAGCTACCATTTTTTTTGCTGTCAAAATTAATCCCATTTTACTATGTTATTAGTGTTATTGTATGTAGATCAAAAGGGACAGCTGCAGAATACGTGACCTAATGTATGAATACGGGAAAGTAGATCTAATAACTTTACAAGCTGTCAGATAAAGTTCTTCCAATGAAAATTGGACTGTATTAAGAAACTTGTTTATCAAAAGATAATGTAAGTAAGGTTAAAAGCATATAATTATTTAATGGTTGACTTAAGAAAGAAAATTTTTATTACAATAGCTAATTTCGGGTCAGTTGGTGGCATGTTTATAGACCAGGCGCTAGCATGCATTTCAAGTAGGCCAGATTTTGACTTCTGACCCATGTTCTGGGGAACCAGGTGAGTTTGAAAAGTGATGTTGTCAATTCCGGAGTTGGTTTACAACCCGTGGGGGAGGGGGTGAATAGCGTGCTTGGGGTGGAACAACATGTTCTAATAAACAGTCTGTTAAAAAAAATCTACTGTTCCCATGCAAGTGTCGAAATTTATATTCGAAAAGTTCTTGTTTTTTGTAATTTAAGCGAAACTTGGTTCTGTGCTTACTGTTCCTGTCAAGTTAACGGCTGCAAGAACTTCAACAATAACGAACTAATTATTGACAAAGAAGAGAACGGTCAAGAAGCTAATTGCACTAACTTTGTATTTTGAGGTAAATAACATTCTTTTATAGAATAATAAATATTTAACATTTAGCTCTTAATTTAGAAATTTTAACTGAAATGTATTTTGTGTATTAAACTTTAATTTGTCATTCATAAAACAATACTTATTGGGACGACACATTATTCTTATATAGATTAAGGCTCCTTTATTGTTTAATTGTTGGTATTAGTAAAATATAGGTTAACTTAAGTTGCCAACGTTAGCACCCTACGTAATAGAAACCATTACTTTTAAAAAAAAATCTTGATACGATGGATGAGACGGAAGTTATATTGGAAACTAAATTCACGCGCTATCCAACCCTTCCCTCACGGGATGTCAACCAACCCCGGAATTGACAACATCACTTTTGATTCTTGTCTAGGTACCCAGAACATGGATCATAAGTCAAATTCTGTCATGCTTGAAATGCACACTCAATGTAAGCTAGCGCCTCCACTACTAAGAAAGGTAGGAAGAATTTGTACGTCTATAAATTGTCGCTTGGGAATCTTAAAGCTGTGTCTGCTTTAATCTCAGGCGAGTTTATAATGCGTGTACTGATTCCATTAATGTGTTTAGAAAGCTCAGGTTCAATATTACTATCCAAAACCTTAGCTCAGTCGGTAGCGTGTCTGTCTACTGAGTTAAGTGCCCCGGATTAGATTTCATATCGGGGAAATGTGAGTTTACCCTTTCATAATCATGAATTAACGGCTGGGGATTGGATGTTGTGCCTGTCCTAGTCTTGAGATAGATTACAAGGCCTATGAAGCTACGACAGGCTTAGGAAGCTGGTACTGGAAAATATATGGCTTGAATAAAAAAACTTATCTAGGCCACAGACTGGAAAGAGTAATGGATGTAAAGTAAAGGTTAAATATTATTATTATTTGCCAAAGACATAGCATTAGTTAAATATAGGTGACCTGGTGGTCAAGGGGTATGGTGTCAGACTTCTGTGCTAGGGGTTCGGGGTTTAATCCTCGGTCCCAGCACAGATTTATCTGATTGCCAAACCCTTCTTTCATCTCTGACAAGAAGTGTATTAATCACAACTTTTGAATGTGTGGAATGCCAGGCCTCCACCGTGGTTTGGATTCCACGTTAAACTGTAGGTCCTCCATTTCATCTCACAATCACCATACCAATTACACATTAGCGTAAGTGCGTATAACCCGAATGGGTAGTAAGACGCGGTGTTACTACTACTACTACTACTAATAATAATAATAATAATAATAATAATAATAATAATAATAATAATAGTTAAATATACTTTGTAGGAACTGGGAAGATAACTTAGAATAAATGCACACAATAAGTGAGGAAATGGATAAACTCTATGTGGAAATACACCCAGACAAGATTCTAGAATCTACCGACAATCTTTTATATTATGAGCTTGACATCTTAGACAGTTTGACCACTAGTGTGGTTGAAAAAATTAAAGAGTCTTTAGTTTAGTTCATTTTATTTTATGTAAGAACAAGGGTGGTGAATATGTTTTTTTAATAGTAGACCCAACTATTTTCTTTTAACTTAATTTAAGTAGAAATACTTTAAAGGAAAATGATATGAAAAAAAAGGAAATTACATTAAATCTTTTAAATGGAAACAAAAAACTTCTACACGAAAGTGAAATAACTATTTATTCATATAAAGATATTGAAAACAGTTTAACTGTGAGATCTCTCGTTAAAAAAATCTAGGGATAATAAATAGCACTTTTTGTGCAGAGTGATTATAGCAGCAAGTGACTTAAAAACTAACACAACACATAGTACTCTCAGCCGTTGGCCATGCCGGGAGTTAAACCCATCAATTTTAGCCCAATAAGCAGTGAGGCTATACCTATTTAAAAAAAAAAATTAGTTTAAAAACGTTTTCTCTTCAAGGCCCCACTTTTTTTTTTGCATTGGATCTTACTACCCTTCCAGGGTTTACGCGTATTCACACCAATGAGGTAGGGTTGAGTAAGGTATAATTTAGAGAAAGGATATCCACATTTGCTTGTTCAGAAATAGGAAATAATATCAGTACACCAGCCAGGATTTTAACCTCGACCTCTTAGTCACCAACAAACTAGAACAATGTTGGTGGCGGTTATTTTCAACTGTGAAACAGCAAGTATAAAATTTATCCATGAATTTTTGCTTAAACATTTTGGAAATCAAACATGGGCCCTTTCTTTATCTCAGTAAGCAGTCCTGTTCTAGCCGGTGTCATGAAATTTGTTTCACTCGTAAAAACGGTGTAAATACAGTACAACCTGAAGTTGGTTACACAACTAAAAACTTTAAGCATAAATATTGTAATTGAATGTGTGATTTTTAACGATTCAAAATATGGCAGTAAATAAAATCAGACACATTATTTGGACTTTCCCCTCAAAATCGTAAGTTTTGAAATTACAAATTACAAGTGTTAGAAAGGCAATATTATTTAGTTATTTTTTTACTCTCCTATTAGGAAGAAGTTTTTTTTAGTCTGCTAGAGATAGAAGATACACAGTCGGCAATATTTCCATCTAATTATAATATGTGAAAATAGGACCCGATTATGCAAGTAATACGAGTGCTGTGAAGTAGTATACGGTTCATCAAATTAATTAATAACTAATATATAATGTGGTATTCAACTATTTATTACTAGCATACGGTCTAAGAAGTGTCAAGAACATTTAGTCTAGGACCACCTCAGTATTAAATAAATTGCCGCGCAGACGTTCAGCTTTAATGCAATATTTAATTGCACGATACTTTATTTAAAAATATGGTTCACCCCAAAATAAAGTAGAAATATTCTATCAGGGCTCTTTTTCCTTAACAACTCTATATTCTGAGTTTGTTAATAGAAAAAAATTATGTGAAAATATGACATTGGCTCATTTGCAACGACTTTTTAATCATATTTGAGGAGCTATGGTAAAAGGCCTGACGAAAATGACTATATTTTAACCTTCCTCTAATAAACACTGTAATTTTCTTACATTTTCCCAACAGATAATTTTAAGATATTTGAGAACAAATAGCGAGTTTTCCTCTTTATCTTGAGTTAAGTAGTCTCTTATTCCCTCCTCCCCTTTTTATTACTAACCTGACAAATGGTGGTTGTTGGTGAAGGGCGAAAAGGAGTACAAGCTTAGACAAAATATAGAAGTGGTTCCAGAAAACTACACAGATCTGTGTATTTTAATTCATGTGGCCTGAAAGCAATTTATACTTTCTCGTTGACTAAGGTGGCCCCCTTAACGAGTATTGAAGAGGTCGGGGTTCTAGTCCTGGCTGGGTATATTGAGTATGTGTTTTCCTAAATGGCTTCCTATCATGGGAGTCAGATTGAGTGAAAGGAGATCTAGAACTCCCCCTATAAATGTTTAGAGCCCTAAAAAAATGGGTTTCACATACACTTAAAAAATGTAATGGGTTATGGTGTTTAGGCCTATATTAAATTTTATATTCTATTAGATAAATACTGATTATTTATTATTTTCATTCATAAAAATGCACTCTTTAAAATTTCCCATGTAAAACGTAAAACTATATATCAGCCAACATTTTATGAATCGGACTGTTTTTGTTACATTAAATACGGTACTAAAAAAAAGTTTCTTCAAATAAAACGAATTATTGGGTCTAAGAAAAGGAGGCAATTTTGTTTATTATCAATTGAAAGATCATTCTTGACCCATTATAAATAAAGAGCAACTTAAATAAAATGACTGTGATTACTTTCTCACTTTCGACACGCCTATTCCACCCAAAATTGAGATTAACTACTAGTTATTAAAAACTTGTATGTAAAAGATTATGCCAGATTGTATTGGTGTGCTTTGTTTTAAAGAAGTGAAATCGATTTCTTTTAGCACTGCCTCTTACTTTCTATTTAAGTTACACGCATATGTACTAATTACGCTAATGTGATAAGGATGGGTAAGGTTGAATTTATAGTAAGTGCAGCCACATTTCTTGGAGGAAGGGTGGAAAACCATTTAGGAAATCCACCCTCAGTACACCCGACCGGGATTCGATCCCCAATATTCCCCTTAATTTGCAGTATTGTCAATTGCGAGAGTGATGCCTTAGAATATGCGGCCACTGACGTGGGTGAAATCAATTATTGTTACCTAGAATTATTGGCCTCCCGCTAGTATAACATGTGTTAAAAGTTACATTAAAATTATGTCAATCTCATATCGATATAATATTAACTCTTATAAAATATATTACCAATATTAAATTGTCATGTTTAAATTAATGTATTAAAATATTTTATAGCTCAAACCTATATTTTATCACTCCACTCACATTTTGTAATCCCACTGTGCAGAAGCGCTCGGATCTGAAGGTAGCGTCTTGAGCCGCCCCCTACCTCCCCCCATCCTCTCTTACGACCAGTAAAATTACAGGGTAGAAAGAATAGGGAAGAATAGGGACCTCCCTAGGAGTAATGGATTCACCGCCGTGAAATTGTTTGGTCAATGTTCACTCGTTTTGTTGACATTGCGTTAAATGAATGGGTTGAGTGAACCTAAGTTAGGTTTATATCATCCGACTTTTGTGGACATTCCTTGACGGTTCTTGAACCCTAAGTTATAACAGGCTTAGTTTGGAAGAATCGACCACGGGCAGACACATGAGGGCAAAGGCGTCAGACTGGCTGTACTGAGTCACCGGGAAATGAGGAGGTTGGGAATCGAATCTGGGCCGGGTGCTATGAGGGGTTTTTTACCACACATTTCCCAGCTTTCCTTTCCAGGCAGATGCTGGTACATTTATTCTAAATAATACTTTCCTCATTCCTACCCCATTAGTGCCTGGAAGGGCAGTGGCACGTGTAGAACGAGAAAATAGTAATTGTAATAACATTATTAGTTGTGATTTTACTGCCATCTTGTTTTCTGCAGGTTTCACTAATATTAATGACCTAGGGTAGTTCCCCGTTTCCTTACACACCAAATTTCTATGAGCGAGAGTGAAAGGGCCTACCGATTTTGCTGGGAAAGGTATTTTCACATACCTTCCAGGGTTCTTTTACACGCCACAATCGGCATGGGACTGACAGCTTTACTTTACTTCCGAAGGAAGTTGCGCTACGGATTTTTATCGATCATGAAAAATCCATTGATCTTAGCTTGATTTAAACCCACGAACATCGGGTTCTGAAGCGAGTACTTCACCCCCAAAACACTTTAAAGTCAACGGGATACGGGTTGATTAAAGTGAAATTTAAGGATGTGCACCAACATTCGCTTTGGTGGAGGATGGCACAAACCATCTCAGTGCAGCCGGCTAGGATTCGAACCAAATCACGACCTTTCAGGTTTGAGCTGGGTCCATCAATCGACCTTTTTAGTGCTTATTAAAAGCTTCTGGTAAATGGTTTTACATAAAAAAAATTTTTTTTTTCAGCGTCTGCTCGATTTTTGTTTGGTTTTGACACATTTTATTTTACCAACATCATCAGAGTTAGCTCAGAGCCAGCGAGTTCGACTGGCGTGCTAATGTTTTAAATCGAAATAAGTTCCGAGTGCCGGTTGAGTATCCCATTCACACCGGGAATTACTCTCTTAAAGGTCTTTTTTCCTACCAATATCCTACTATATAATAGATTTCTGGTAGGGAAAAAGGCCTTTCAGAAAACAATTCCTAAGCTGAACAGACTTTACATTAGGAATGTTTTTCCGCGTTGTGATTTTCACTTTTTTTTTTCTGTTCCTTCCTCGGAAGATATTCTGGAACTGTTGATGTCACCATGTATAGAAAATTAAACTCTATACTTCTTCTGTATCACTATTTTTTTTTTTTTGATAAAACAGATTTGTCATAAAAACTGCAGACATTGCCCTTTTCTGCTGTCCTCATCCATCTCACCTTAAAGTGAATGACTATGAACGTTATTATTATTATTATTATTATTATTATTATTATTATTATTATATCCGTTCGGGTTATACGCACTTACGCTAATGTGTAATGGTAGGGTGATTGCGAGTTGAAATGGAGGACCTACAGTTTAACGTGGGATCCGAACCACGGTGGAGGCCTGTAATTCCTCACATTCACAAGCTGTGATTAATACACGTCTGGTCAGGGATGAAGGAAGGGTTTGGCAATCAGATAAATTTGTGCCAGGAGCGAGGATTGAACCCCGGACTTTCAGCGCAGAAGTTCGACACCTTACCCCTTGGTCACCTATGATGAACGTTCTTAAAATTCACTTTCTTCATCTTTTAAATCTAAAATGACGTAAACTGTTGATCTATCGGCCTTGAAGCAACACGTGTAGCACAGACAAAAGGCTCTTAATGTTAACGCAATTTAAATTAACCCTATATAAAACAAAAAATACTTAAAAGAGACAAGCGGGGGAAATACAAGCGTATTATTCACACAAAAAAACAGAAAAGATAAAATATTCAGCTATACGAAATGAATAGTGGAAAAAACTAGCAATATTAAAAGCAAATGTCAAAAAAAGGTCCAGGTTAAGGTAGTTTTTTATATTAAATTTGAGGAACTCGTCAAATTTAGTAATAATATTTAGCACCGCGTCTTACTACCCGTTCGGGTTATACGCTTATCAAATTTAGTAGAAATGAAATATATATATATATTTATATATTTTAATATCAGTCCTGGGTAAAATGATATTTTGTTAAGGAAGAGAAAAGGTAAATAGGAAATCATGGCCTCGTATTTCTGAGTGCATGCTTTATCATAAAATTCAATTTTAAGTATTTTCCCCTTGAATATCTTATTTGATATCCTCCTATAATTTGAGATACAAATAATTCAAAAGTCACTTTGGTTGTATGCCTTGAAATGTAATATGTAGAAAGATATTTGCTAAAAGTGGTTAATAAATTATTAAACTGGTTCACAGTTTGATAACTATACACCAGTTTTCTAATGAGTGGACATATCTGGCAACTATAAAAAGTTACTAGCTCAATTTTCACATGTTAATACCTTAAGTTATGGGATCTGCAGTTATCACTTTGGATAGATATTATCAATACCTATAAAATATCACTAATAATAATATAATAAAGTAAAATCAACGCTGATCGCAAAATAAATATTTGTAGTTTCTAAACGATGCTGCTACCCACTATGGTGACCGCATGGTCTAAGGCGTCACTCTCGCAAAAGACGAAACTGCCGATGTCAAAGATATTGAGGTTTAAATCACGGTCGGATGTACTGAGGGTGGTTTTTCCTAAATGATTTTCCGCTATTCCTACATGCAAATGCTGTTACACTTCCTCTAAATTAAACCTTCCTCATCCTAAACACATTAGCGTAATTAGTATATATGCGTGTACCCCAAAATATAGCTCCAGTGAGCACGTGAATTAAGGCACTGATCTCATCTGGTATAGTTTACCTTTGCTAGAGTATGGTCAGATTTCAAATTCCGGCTGGGTATAATGAGGTACTTTTTTCCTCAATAATTTAACACTTTCTCTCTCAAATCAACCCTAACCGTATAAATATATAAATTATTATTATTATTATTATTATTATTATTATTATTAGCACCGCGTCTTACTACCCCCGTTCGGGTTATACGCACTTACGCTAATGTGCAATGGTAGGGTGATTGTGAGATGAAATGGAGGACCTACAGTTTAACGTGGAATCCGAACCACGGTGGAGGCCTGGCATTCCTCACATTCACAAGTTGTGATTAATACACATCTTGTCAGAGGTGAAGGAAGGGTTTGGCAATCAGATAAATCTGTGCCGGGACCAAGGATTGAACCCCGGACCCCCAGCACAGAAGTCTGACACCTTACCCCTAGACCACCAGGTCACCAATATATGCATAATCCATGCGAGTAGTAAGACGGGGTGAACATTTATTTTTAAAATCAAATGGAGTAAGAATTATAAGTTTGACTCCTTTATTTTTTAATGAATCAGTGTTCGTAAAACGATAAAATGTAAAATCCCTTTGTAGAAGGATCAGACACTTGACTATATATAGTCCCGACCTCCCGTATCAAATTCAAGCAAGCCAGTATAACACTGTGGTGAGTGTAGGGGAGGCAACTGTCAGTGCACCACGTCCACGAAAGAAAGAACTCCAACATTTCGAATCGGGGCGTGATGGTAAACAAACCTTGTCCATCCTACCGGTTAGTGTCCATATCGACAAAAGAAAGTGAATCATCAAGAAGTTTGAGTGTTCATTTGAGCGAGTTTCCTGCAGTAGGTCCTGGAAAGGACCACGGAGAAAATTGTTTTCTGTCAAAATGGTTTTTTTTTATGCTTTGAGATTGGTTGAGACGTGGGACCACCCCTGCTTAAAGGCCACAGATTAGTTCTGAAAACCACCGCTGCTATGTAAGTTATTTTTCGGTAAACCCTCTGTGAGCTGTCACGATAGGTTCATATCATAAAGCGTTTCGATGTTTTCGTTTAAGATACATTATTTTTTTATTTATACTTATGGATATTCATAATAATATAATAATACAATATAGATAAATTGTAGTCAGATAAGTTTATGAGAGTGAAACATTAAGAAAAATGTACCAACTATTCAAGCTCTTGAGAAGTGTAAATCAGATCACATGAGGTCGCCTCGGTGGCGTAGTTAACTAACGCGCTAGTTTCGTGTAGAGCTAGACTGCTGATGACGGGGAAATCGAGGTTCGAATCTCGGTTGAGTAAGCTGGGGGTAGTTTTTCCTAAATGGTTTTCCACTCTCCCTCCACATAAATTTGGGTTCACTTTCTCAAAATGCAATCTTCCCAATTCCTAGCCCATTATAGGAACTAGTACTTAAGCGTATAAACCGAACGGGTAGTAAGACGCGGTGCTATAATTTTAAAATCATATCACACAGACAAAGATTATGACAAAAGAATTTTATAAATCGATAATTAGCAAAAATCATATTTCCTTAAAGCACGAGATTTAAATTCTCAATATTTATTTAAAGTAAATACTCGACTGCACAGAAGGGTTTCGGATACTGTTGAATATAAATTAATTACTATAAAAAAGTAAACAAAATCATTTAATATTTAAAAAAAATACAAATGATCAAGTTGCTTTAGACTTTAGTTTGACATCGGTGGTCTTGGGGTAAAGTGCTCGCCTCAGGAACCGATGTTCGTGGGTTCAAACCCAGTTGGGGTTGACGGATTTATCTTGAGTGAAACAAATCCGTAGCACAACTTCCTTTGGAGGGCAAGTAAAGCCATCAGTCTCATGTCAGTTGTGGCATGTGAAAATTATCCCTGGAAGGCATGTAAGAATACCTTTACCTCCAAAATTGGAAGACCCTTTCGTTCTTGTTCATAGAAATACTCGTGTGTTTATATAATCAGTCGGTTCGTAAAGTGTACTTTAAATACCTCAAATAAATGAACAAACACAATTCTAAGACTATATTAATATACCATTTGATATATATATTTATTTTTTTAAATATCTCTGCAACTATTTGAGATACAAAACAACATATCGATGTAAATATGTAGCACAATTAAAAATAAAAATTATTTAATTTGTAATATATTTTTTATAAAACCAATAGCTTTTGAGCTATAAGCAAACTTTTTTTATGGGGCACTTTTAAATATGAAATACATTGTTATGTTCTTTGGTGGAGTGTTTCTGAAACAAAATATATTATTTCGTTTCACAAATTTTAAATAGTTCTAATAAATGTTTCTACTGTATTTTATGATAAAAGAGAGAAGAACTATGTGCTGTGCACTTTACTATTTATTTCATATTGCTCAGAGAAGTAGTTTTCAAGATGTCTACGTGATTAATTACTGCTAATATAAATGATATATTTTTCACCGTGTCTTCGTTCTAATTCGAAGGCTAGTGTAAAGATTTTACCATGGAAAACAAGGACAGATATTCAACATTTTATATTAAAGTTGAATGGATGAAAAGAAGAAAAAAAACCACATCAAACAAAATGGCGAGTGTACTAATGTTCAAACAGATACGAGTGCATGGAATGTATGAGTACACATATGATAACCAAGACACCATATATTAATGTCAATCTTATATCAATAGCCCACAGTGCTAAGGAAATTGTGTATGACCGATGAATTAACCATTCAGGGAATAAATCGTCTAAACAACTATTGAGGTTGATCTCATCCGCGGGGCTCAGAAAGGTTTTAAAATGTTTGTATTTCTTATCTTATTTGTATATCTTACTACCCGCGCGGGCTATCAGCATTTTTTAAACACCGCGTCTTACTACGTCTCAGACTACAAATATATGTACTAATTAAGGTAATGTGTTAGGGATTAAGAAGTTTTAATTTAGAGGAAGTGTACTCGCATTTTCGTGAAGGGAGAGGGGAAATCATTCAGGAAAACTACACTCAGTACACCCGACCGAGATTAGAACCACATATCTCCAACACCAACAGTCTAGGCTATTGTAAGAGTGACGCCTTATACCATATGACCACCAAAGTGCGTTATCCGTATTTTAATTACATTAATGGTATTCGAATGATCAAAGTAGAATTGAGAGAAAACGTTCTCTCATTTGCATAGGGAGGAGGGTGGGTATCTATTTAGGAAAAGAAACACCGTCAATACACCCGGCCGGGATTTGAACCACTAGCAGCCCTGTCAGTGGCAAAACATACTAGATAGGATTTACGTTAGTTCTGCATGCCTACTGATGGAGTTGCTTAAAAGTAGGCCTATATAATATTTGTGGACCTTATTGTAGCTTTCACAACAACAAAATTTGTTTTTAATTTATTTTTTATTCTTTCTCTTTGCCGTGTTTACATTATTGAAACACGAACCTATGAAAATAACCATATTTTATATGTTTATTTTTTGTGGAAGCGGCGTCTGTGGTTCACTTAAAAATGCTTTTCAAACGAGAACTTCTAAAAGGTTACTTTTTTTACCAAACTAGCCAAAACAAGGGCGGTTGATGACGTAATACAAACCGACCTCGGTTGTGTCCTTTCATGCGCTCTTTGCAAAATAAAAAGGTTTTATTTTGATACTAATACTATGTTTGACTTTTTCTCTAGCTAATAAGAAATATTTATCTATCATGGTCACCAGGTATAAGAAAATACATGTGTGAATTTAATGGTCTTTAATGTATTATTTAAATCGCCTCGGTGGCGTAGTTGACTAACGCGCTAGTCGTGTTGAGCTCGACCGCCGAGGATAGGGAGATCGAGGTTCGAATATCGGTCGGGTGAACTGGGGGTGGTTTTTCCTCAATGGTTTTCCACTCTCCCTCCACGCAAATGCGGGTTCACTTCCTCTAAATTCAACCCTCCCAATTCCTATTCCATTAGCGTAATTAGTACTTAAGCGTATAACCCGAACGGATAGTAAGACGCGGTGCTAAATATTATTATTATTAATGTATTATTTCATGTATTATATATATATA
>CABFWO010002213.1:43303-64987 GCA_902155825.1 Timema genevievae
GGGGAGGGGGGGGGGGGGGGGGGGGGGGGGGGCATTGGAATTTAGGAACATCAATAAGCGCAACATAATTAACTAAATTTCTGCTATTTACTCATTTTTACTACCATAATATTTAAACCCAGTACACGACAAAAATAAAGTAGTGTACTTCAATTGTTTTGTGTTTTAGCTTCTTGTCTTACTAAACGTCCGTATTATTAGCATTCAAATGAATTAATGGGATAGAAATGAGAAAGGTATAATTCAGATGTTAAGTACCAGAATTTTTGTGAAGGGAAAGTGGAAAGCCATTTTTTTTTAAACCTCAGTACACCCTGATGGGATAAGATCCCGACCTCCCTGACTCCAGCAAACCAGACCAGATGAGACTGGCGGTTTTGTCCGCATTTCCACCGGTGAGGGTTCCGTTTCAATTCCGATCCAGTTCAGTCAGTGTCACGTCTGCCCAATGAGCTAGTAATATTGTGTTCGATTCCCGATTTGGTATAAATATATGTATAATTGGTGAAGTTGGGGTTTGCTCTTTCACGGTAGTGAATTGGCGGCTTTAGGGCTGGGTTTTGTGTCTACTTTAGAATTAAGTTAGTTCTTTTTATTTATTTGTTTGAACAATCAATTGGGTCAATAAGTTCACTTTAAGTAAATTTAAGAAAAAATAAGCTAGAATAGTAAATATTTGTCTTTTCTAAAATATATTGACATGTATAGTGAGATTTTGGTAGGAAGAACCTTTAAAAAAATACAACCATATTTATTTGGTCACCAGTGGTAACATGTTACTATATCTATTATTAGTGTTATTTTGTAGTTATTGAGTTTATATATGAAAAGAAACAGCTGCAGATCAGATGAGTTGACCTACAAACAAAATAGATTAACGCAGTTTTAGTAACGTCTATAACTATCAGATTTAGTTCTTCTTCCTTCTCCCCCACCCCACCACCAATTTTACAATATTGTACTTACATCCATTAACGTTTCCAGCTTATGGTCTGGGTCTATTATTATTATTATTATCATCATCATCACCGCATCTTACTACCCGTCCGGGCTATACGAACTTACGCTAATGTGCAATGATAGGGTGATTGTGAGATGAAATGAAGGACCTACAGTTTAACGTGGAATCCGAACCACAGTGGAGGCCTGGCATTCCTCACATTCACAAGTTGTGATTAATACACATCTTGTCAGAGGTGAAGGAAGGGTTTGGCAATCAGATAAATCTGTGCCGGGACCGAGGATTGAACCCCGGACCCCCAGCACAAAAGTCTGACACCTTATCCCTAGACCATCAGGTCACCCAGTTTTTTATTCAAGTCATATTTTCCACTACCGGCTTTGCTAGGTCTGTCGTAGCTTCATATGCCTTATAATCTATCTTAAGACTAGGACAGGCACAACATCCAGTTCTCGACCATTAATTTATCAATGTTAAAGGGTAAACACACATTTCATCAATGATTCATTTTTCGGCCTTGCCGGGAATCGAATCCGGGATCCTTTGCTAACTAGGCAGACTCGCTACCGATTGAGCTAAGGTGCTGCCCACGGGCCAAATGAGGCCCGCGCTCACTGAAATTGTGGCTCTTACAGTATCTTGAATAGATATAAAAGGGAAACCCTTGGAGGCAGATTTGTAATAGCTAATGACTTAAATATAAAGATGTATTTAAAACGGTCATAATTATTTTTATTATACATTTATTTGATTATTATAAATATGTATAAATATATATATTTATAGTGCTAAGTTGTTTTGTAAAAGTGTATTTAAGTGCTTATTTCCAAATATTGTTTGAGATATTAATAAACCTATTTTTGGCAGTAAAATTTGAAAGACTATACCAACCAAAAATACCATTAATCATCATAAGTATTGAAAATAATGGTTTATTAAGTGTTGTATATATACCTATATTAAGTTAATGGGATTAATATGCAAATATATTATATTATTATAATATATTTATATATCTTTGGAACGTAGTGCAGACTGATATTCAGATTTGGTTCTTGGGATGAAAAACATTGAACCACCCCGGTCTAAGGCATCCCTCTCTCAATATACTATATTGCTGAAAACGGGTAGATTGAGGTTTGATAGGTTCGAACCCGATCCGTTGTACTGAGGATGGTTTTCCCTGGATTGTTTTCCACTCTCCCTCCACGCGACTTCGGTTAAACTTCCTTTAAATTCTACCTCCTCATCCTTACTGTGGATTCACACGCTCGTCGAAAAACAAGAGCAGAAAATTTGTCACGTGACTAACTCTAAACCAATGACAAGATGCCACCTCATCGGCGTGAAAATTTCTGCTATGTTCAACTCGTCTCTACTCAGTCCATTTCTCCATTGAGTTTTTTTTAACACCATGTCTTACTAACCGTTCGGGTTGTACGCTTATGTACTAGTTACGCTAATGTGCTTAGGGATTAGGAAGGTTATATTTATAGGAAGTGTACCCAAATTTTCTTTGAGGGAGAATGTAAAACCATTTAGAGAAAACCACCCTCAGCACACCCGACCGAGATTCGAACTTCGATCTCCCCGTTATCGGCAGTCCAGTCTTCTGCGAGAGTAGCGCGTTAAACCCTGTGGCCACCGAAGCGGGTTCTTCCATTAATTTAAATATCCTAACAAGAGTTACTCCGGTCCTGGAAGAGATTAGTGATTATTTGTCTGTTTTTTCCGGCGATGGAATTTATGATTTTTTTATGGCTCATTTCTTTGAACAAATCATTTTTTTCTTGGGAATATTTCTATCAATAAGAAATTAATTTCACATACCCTTCGTCTACCCTATAAGGTAACCAGTTTAACGTGAACTATCCCACTATGAAATACCTTTCAGGTTAAACGAAGTGTACTTTTGAAATGGTGTTATACAAGTGTTTACCTAGTTACTTGTGTGCATACCCCTTCTTACCGTTTGTACAACATCAACCTTGAGACGTCTGTTCTCTAATAGGGAAATGTTTGGCCGAACCCTTGTAATAATAACAACCAGAGAGGTAGGCGAGACCCTTTAAATGTTGACACAACTGTCGCGGCACCTACCCTTAAACCCGGAAACTCCCACACCCTATTATCCCACCCTTGCAATGACCGCCACTTTGATCAACGACTCTCCAACGAGCCTTTCTCGATATGGTTCATGTCATTGTGTGACGTCACCTCCGCATCCGTCAACACATCACACCTATTTGTCATATGAAGGTGGGTTTTTTTTATACTTTTTATTTCAAGATTGGCTTATGTGGATATTTTAGGTAAGAAATACATTTTCGAACACGGGATCTTCACTGCCAATTTGTTTTTACCATCTGTGGAAAGTGTATTTTCTAAAAAAAAAAAAACTATATAAATAAAACTGACTTTCTTATCACTACACTATTTATGCAGTTAAATGTGTATAGCTCGTACGGGTAGTAAGATGTACTGCAAAAAATATATAAAATTATTCTTTAATAATTTTAAGGAAATCATATAATTTAGCATTTCAGGTGCAACATTTTAATTGATAAGTAGAGTTTAATGGATTAAAAAACTATCAAAAAGGGTATTTAGTGTAATCTACAACGTAGTCCCATGGGGAAAAAAAACCCTCCAAAGCATCAGTCCGCAATCGAGTCATACCGACCGAGCGTCCGCCATCTGTTTGAGAAGATAGTTCCAACTAAAGCTTTTAGAGGGTGTCATGTGGTCAGCACAACGAACTCTACGGCCGCTAATCTCAGTTTTATAGACCGGAACCACTACCTTTTCATTCAAGAATCTACTAAATTGTTCTCATTAGGCTTAATTGAACCCGTTCCAGATCCACTGCTTCATAAAAAAAATCTGAAAGTGCCGGGAACGAACCCAGGACCTCCTAACCTATAGCCAGGCCACAAAGGCGGTCATCTCATGTGAATGCTTATTTTTAAATAGTTACGTAGTTTATTCAACTCGACGCATTTCATTCATAACGTCGAGGTTTTATTTTCAATATGTTATCCGATGTTTGAGCGTTGTCAATTAATTTAATTGTAAAATCGCTTGCTATTTCCGCATAGCGTAACCGCATTTTCAAGGACCAACTTTGCTCCAAATTATTGCAGATTTGTTTGATTGCATTAAACAATGAATGCTATTTGTTTTGAAAACAAAACTCTCATTGATACAAATATATCTAAAGGTCAATTTAGTGTCATAATGATAAACGAAATTTTATTCTTATTTTTTTTGGATAAAAGGAAACTGCGTTCTAATTATCTCCGAATATATTTTGTAACGTTTCTTTAAACTCAATACAATTTTTTTTAATACAGTGAAAAAGAGAATATTATCAGATCTTCAATTGGTTCAATGACATATTTGGCAAGGAAAAGAAGTTGGTTTAGCGTAGGCTTACTTAATTACTATGGTCGCCCTTGGTGGTCTTGGGTTAAAGGTTCAAATCCAACTGGGGTTTACAGATTTTTCTTGAGCGATAAAAATCCGTAGCACAACTTCCTTCGGAGGGGCAGTAAATCTGTCGGTCCCATGTAAATTGTAGCATGTAAAGAAACCCTGGAAGATATATAAAAATATTTTTCCCGGCAAAATTTGCAGGACCTTTCGAGCTCGCTCATAGAAATTTCCATGTGCTTATATAATCAGTCGGTTCAGAAAGTGCTCGTTAAATACCTGAAATAAATTAAAATAAAAAGCTACTATTACTTTTCCACAACCTCTCAGAGTAAGTATTGAGACCGTCAAAAAAATATAATTCTAGATACTGATGGAAATCGACGTTCCATGACCCACTGAGCTCAAAAAAGTGTTTTTTGCGATTCCGTCTGTATCTCGGCCTAGAGCCGAAACCATTTTACCTATCTGCTAAAAATTGGTATCTAGGGTTTTCATAAGGTTCCTCCGAGGTTGTTTTAGAAGTAGATATTTTACCCTAAAATTAAGGGTCGTTTACTACCAATGTAGCTCTCCTTATACTTATTCGCGTTCATTTCCTTTAAACTATCGTCCTCCCCCTTTCCTCTTAGCTAAAACCATTAACTACTTTTGTATCATACCTGTGTCGTTGAGCTCATCTATCCTGGTTTGCCGATGACGTGAAGGCCAAGTTTCGAATCCCAACCGGACTTACTGAGGGTGTTTTGTCCTAAATGGTTTCTCTCTCTCCCGCCAGGAAAATTCAGGTGTATTTCTACATTACTTAATCCTACACCATTAATGTAGACAAATGCGGAGTCCAAATGAGTAGTAATATTCAGTGTAATATTTGTTTAAATCCTTTTGTAAATGAAAACGTAGTCATTCAATTTTAAATCTAGACCATAAGACAGCCTCTCTAACCACTCTAACATTGTTTGAGGGTAATCCTAAAGGATTAAGAGGGAACTTACGTTATGAATTCATGATAGACTTTTTTTTGCCCCACTACATCAAACTGATCCCTCTAATTCTGCTGATATCCAAGCACGTCTCATTTCCGTGTTGGTTTAACTTGATGTATTTCCATTAATTATCAGAGTAGTTGAGTTACGTTAACAGGGACAGGGCTGCAAGAAGGATGTAATTGAAACGGGATTGCATATCAATTTTCAGAATATGATATCTAGATGGAGAATTCCTCTCTAAAAGCACAAATAATAGTTTCGGTTATTTGATTCTTAATGTGATGTAATATTTAATTTATCAAGATTATATTCAAATAAAATAGACTTCTATAAATGTCAAAACTAGGAATATTAATTTCTAAACTGAGTGTTTATTATATTTGTGGCCCGTATTGTCGGGCACGTGGATTACATTTCAGGTTCGTCTAATACAGTTTATTAGTGATGGAGGGGCTAGGTTCTAGACCCAGCTAGATGTATTAGGGCTTTTTTCCCCTTAAGTGGTTTTCTGATCTCTCTCCGTGAAAATACAGGTGCATTTCCTTTAAACACGATCTTCCTCATCTATACCACACGAGCGTCACTAAAATGTATATTGACAAAACGGGTATTTAGACGCTGCGGGAAAAACAAATATTTGAAATATGATTTGTATTGTATTAAATGGCTATTAATTTACGTCAAGAATATTAGGGACTGGTCAGTTCAAGAACACTTTTAACTCGAGGATGTATATTTTACATGTATATTTATAGCTGATGAAAGCAATTTAAAGTAAATGTATCAGTATTAGCATATAGAAAGAATGTAAAAATCACATGCCTCTTTAGTGAACCCAGATGGAATTCAAAACCTGAATTCCTAGACCACCAAATACAGATACCAAATAAAAGTTTAACGCCTTAGACCTCTCTTTCACAATTGCATGTTCTTAGTTTTTAACATTCAACTCTAACGCCAGTGAAAGGATATCAGCGTGATATGACAACTCTTACACAAATAGAGAAAAACTGTAGCCAGCCTAATTAATTCGTAACAAAGGTGGTTCTAATTATCGAAAATATGGATGGTTGATCAAGGAAAATAAAAATATTCATCTTTGAAAAAAACACTATTATATTACCATTATAATGTATTATTATTAATGATAGTGTTATTATAAAATTTAAAAAAGTCTTTCAAAACATCTGAAACATTAAAAATGGATAAATGTAATTTTAAATTGGATAGGAATGGACCGAAATAACGACTATGAAGGGTGACTTAGAGAGTTTGAGAGGTACATTTTGTCTTTAGTGTGTAAAGGGTTAGGAAACAAAACTGAAAGAAGGAAAAACAAAGAAACTTCGAAGGCCTTCTTCACAATCTGAATTTGGCAGATTTCCATTGGTGCAAATTCAAACATGGCGAGGGTAGGGATTTAATTACCGATAGTATGTGGTACAACTAAGGTGATAAGAAAGGACCGGGTTTTGATGACCTTGCAATTTTTTTTTTATAAAATTACCTAAAATTTCTAAAATAAAATTACTTCAAATTTTCAGAAAATGACTTAAAAAATATTAACAAAAACTCGAAATAAATGCATACAACTAAATCAAACACGCACTTTACAAATGTAAATTAAAAAATAACCATGTGATTGAAAAACCTTTATCAACTAAACTCTTGCATTCTGCTAAATATAGTATTGATTTACAAATATCTGCTTCAGAAATAATAGCTACCCCCTCCCAACACAACCCCTTCCAGCTTAATTGCAGTCTCACCAGGGATGTGTATTTTACAACCATACAATAAAAGAGGATACAAAGTTAATTGATTCCATTAAATAAGTCTCATTCGTACAGCTGTGTGTTGGAAAAAAAATGCATTTATAAAATATTGATAGTATGGTACCTATTTAAAAAAATATTTATTCAAAATAAATTACTTGGAATGACTCAAAAATGTCTAAAATTACTAAACAAGGATTAAAAATTACTTATAAAATATAGATTTTTACAACAATGGGATCATGAACATAGTTTATGTACCTATGAGTACTTTATGGACGGACACCCCCTACCCCCCAAAAAAGATAACATGTCATAAAAATCCGCGTCCTGGTGTTAAGTGTGATTGGGCCGAGTGAAACGGTCACTCTTATTTAAAATGTAGCATGTTGAAAATGTATTAATTTTTTTGCTTTATAGGCCCTTCAACACAATGAGGTAATTAGGACACATTTCAAAATGTAGAATCTCGTGTTTCAAAGGTGCTAGGAACATGTTTCCAAATGTAGCATTAATTTTTTTTTCGAGCTTAGTATGAGTTGGGTTCAAATTATAATTAAATCATGTGTAATCAGTTAAGTGTGTAATTCTTTATTTGTGAAACCCGCCTCGGTGGCGTAGTTGGCTAACGCGCTAGTCGTGTTGAGCTCGACCGCCGAGGACGGGGAGATCGAGGTTCGAATCAAATCCATTAGTGTAATTAGTACTTAAGCGTATAACCCGAACGGGTAGTAAGACGCGGTGCTAAATATTATTATTATTATTATTTATTTGTTAAATCAATGGTGCAATATTTTACAATATATTATATATCAAATGATAAACCAAAGTAATAAAAGTTTAATTAATTAATATTTACCCAATACGATCAACATTCCAACGGACAGTATAGAATTAATAAATGAGTGTGACAAGGTAGGGAGGGAGGCTGGTTACGGTTGCGGTGATTAGGTTAATTAGCAATTATACTGATGGTTGGTATTCGGATGGTAAGCATTAAATTTAGCGCATCCGGACTTTTGGCCTAGTGGTCAGTATACCTGTTTACTAATATAGAGGTGCCAGGCTCGATTACCGGCTGTAGCATAGGTATTTTACTTGAGGAGAAACTGTTTCTTTGGTGGCCATGGTCTGTTTGATTAGGCTTAAGTTAGGTTTAAAACTTATGCTGGCACCACATAATCATCATCAGTATCAATCATCTCATAGGGATGAAGTAATCTCACCTCCATTGTGTGTCAGACTTAAAAAGATAGCCACAACTCACATATCTGCTACCACCAGTAGAATACCAGGAATATCCAACCACCTAATGGTGGAGCAGTTTTATGAAAAATGACACAACTAAAAATTCGTCTGTGCATTGCGTCCTATTACCCATCTGGGATATCTGCATATTAACACTAATAATGTAGTAAGTATGAGGAAGGTCAGTGGAAATGTACCCACATTTGCGAGGAGCAAGAGAGTGAAACCATTTGGGATGTTCCAACGGGCATCTTCAGTACACCCGGCTGAGATTCAAACCTCCTACCTCCCCGGTAACCGGTGAGTCAGACCAGATGAGATTCGACGCCTCAGCCTGCGTACGAGGTATTTAGCCTTCGGGAACTGGCGCTAAAAAAAAAACGCGAGGACTAGCACTGTTACATTTTTGCAACATCTTATAGTGTTCTAAATAATAATCAAAAACACATACTTTAATACATAATATTATTATTGAAGTAATATTATTAAATACATATTTGAATAGTAATGTATTTTTGTAAATTTCATTTAAAAAAAAAGAAAGTTCCAATAATGTTAAAATGTTACAAAAACATAGATTATTTTAGAAAAAAATAACAAAACATTGTAAGGCACTATTTTATATTTTAATGTGTTACAAATTTACTGATTGCTTACTTCTACATTATCACTCTATTATTTTGTTTTAAACACACGGCGGCAATGAGCCAAACGTATGACATCACGATTGGCGCCGTTGCGTATTTACATCATTACTGCATGTCGCCAGCTATAACTCCCTTATCTCAGAAAATAAGCTTTTTTGAATTTTCGATGACGTCATACTAAGCAGCAGGAACTAATTGTGGAATACTTGGGAGGGATCCGACCTAGTTATTTATAATTTTCAAAAAAATTACAAAAAAGCTTCAGCTATTTTGAAACTGCAAATGCAACAGTAAATAAGGTTAAGGATCAAACTTGAAACTCTCTGAACGTATAGGAATTAGAACAACTCCCGGAGATCGAAGTATGCGTCGAAATACCCAAGCGTTCAAGCTGCGTCCACCTGGCGTCTTCCCCTCCCCATTAGTTCCAACCCTATTAGTTTGCGTCGGTTTGTAAACTGTGGCTAGCGAAGTAGACTCGTGACGCTGGAGTGTTTTGTTTGCTGAGTGGTTGCCGCACACATTGGCTGCCAACATGCCGAAACAAACTGTTCCTTACAGCACTAAGAAGAGGCTCCCTGTAGTGTTTCATTCTCAAAGCAGGCACCAACTCTTGCGATAGCGCTGTTCACATGAACTATGTTCATCGACCACAATTTGGAACAACAACCAAATAAGTGGTTTTTATTCTTGTGCGGGGTCTTATCACAGTCCAGTTTTCGTAGGAAGGACCTTCTAGGAAATACTAACATATTATTTTGCGATCAAAATTGATAATCTTTTACTATATTATTAATATTATTTTATATATATTATTATATTTATCAAAAATTGCAGCTGCATATCATATAACCTAACGTATGTGGAAGTACTGTAGCGTCTAATATATTTTTTTATCTTATATGCAAATCGGACTGCACACATCCGAGCATTCCGCGTATTAACACTAATGGGGAAGAGATGAGTAAGGTAGAATTTATAAGAAAATTGCCTGCATCTGCGTAGAAGGAGAGTGGGAAAACTTATAGGAAAATAAAACGTCAGTACAGCCTTCCGGGATTTGAGCCCCTGGCCTCCCCGTCAACGTAAAACCAGTCTAGGAAATCCTAACGCCTGTGTGTCCGTCGATTTGGGTAATGTGCAGCATGTGTGTGGGTAGTATAAATGATAGTTATGACGTTTAACTTGTATACTAATAACGACTTACTATAAGGAAGGGAATCTGTAAGAATAGCTCAGAAGAATTTCACCCTTAGTATAGTGGAAAAGGAGTATAAACCCATTTGATAAATCACGTTTGGAAAACCATCTCAGTGCTCCTAGCTAAGATTCGAACCTCAGCCACTAGCATGCCAATCCTTGACAAGTCTGAAACCTTACACCGCGTGACCCCCAGTGTGATTATTTATGTTTAGCACTACTTAATATAATAATTAATAGTAGTTTTTAGAAGTAATGCATCCACATTAACGTGAAAATCAAACAAGTNATATATATATATAATGTTGATTTAAAATAAACATAATAAGGACATACAAAAGTAAAAATGTAGTTAAAATGTACTCGTACTTAGAACTGTAATGCAGGTTTTTTTAATTAGTGTAGTAAACATTTTATAAAAAAAAGAGGCGTGGCTTTTTTATTAGCACCGTGTCTTACTACCCGTTCGGGTTATACACCTGTGTGCTAGTTACGCTAGTGAGTTAAGGATAGAGAGGGTTGAATTTAGAGAAAGTGTACTCGGATTTGCGTGAAGAGAGAGTGGGAAACAATTTAGGGAAAAAAACCTTAGTGCATCCGACCAGGATCGAACCACAATCTCCTCGTCATAGGAAGTTTAGTCTATTGTTAATTTAATATTATAAACACAACCGGGTGTACTGAGGAGGGTATATCATAAACTGTTTCCCTCTCTCTCCCCACAAATGCAAGAACAATTACTCTAAATTATACCTTCCTCATCCCTACTTCATTACTCTAGTTAAATGCAAATAGCCCGCGGACAAGGAGTAAAACGAGTTACAAAAATAAAAATTGTTTAGTTTTGTGATCAACCTGTCTATTATTATATTTATATAGCTATAAAAATGTAATCAACAACTACAGATAAGCATTTTTTAATATTTCAATTTAAACTTTTCATCTTATTACTCTGAAAATTCACCATTTATATTCAATAAAAATTAAAGACATTTAACTGTTGCTGTAAGTTTAAAATTACCTATTTAATTTATACACATTAACATAATTAAATTCGGTGGTCACATGATTGCTAATGACCAGAGTTCGAATTCTGGTTCGATGTATTGTGGGTGTTTTTTTATAAATTGTCTCCCATCCCCCTGAATTCGAAATCGGGTACATTTTCCCTAAATTCAACCTTCCTCATCTTTAGCCAACATTAGATATTTTCAGATAAACCGGGCGGGTATTATTATGACGTGGTTCATAAACTTCATTAAACCAAAATAATGGTTACTAATAGTTAATTATGGTATAAACAGCATAGCCGATATCTACGAGAAAATAATATAAGTTTATTAATTGTTTGTTTGAATTATTGGTCTCTCATACCGAGAGACTAATAATTCAAACAAACAATTAATAAACTTATATTATGGTCATTACAAATTTCCCCAAGACCCCTCCCCCCCTCTTCACCACCCGAAGTGTAGTTGAACAGTTTAGAACAATCACTAGTGACATTCTCCGCAGGATTTCAGAAACAGCCCAAAACAGGGTTGATAGGGAGAATAGAACCGCAAACATTCTTAGTTTTGATGGCTTTATGTTCGTTCCAATTGGTTGTTGATTAGGGAGGAGGAATTCCTATTAGATCTAATTCAGAAAATCCAACTTAATAGCAATACAAACTTTGTGGAGCATTTGTTACATTTTTTGTATCGGCATATTTATCATGAACTTTCTAAAAGCACATACTATAAAACAGACAATCAACTAATTAAATTTACCTACTACACACCGGGCTCTATATCCTAAATATTTTAGTAGGGCCACTTTTATTTTTGGTTACACATTTTAACACAATTGTAAGAGCCCCTCGACTCTGAGTTAGGTAGGTGTCGTCGTGTATTTAATATAGAGCAGCACTTTAAAGGTGCGTTGTCCAAGCTGCGACAGCTACCTGCGACTGCGGCCAAAGACACTGTCTTCGAGTATATTACGTAGTTTGAGTTTGGTCTGCGAGCTGAGGCGATGATGGCTCTGTCAGAGTGAGCAGTGCTTTTAGGCTAGAGTCGCAGTGGCATTGCATATTTTTTATTTAATTTTGTATGTTAATTTATTTTTTAAATGTTTAAACAACAAAAACTGGAGGTGCTAATGTTCCACTCGCAGGATGTGGTGTTGTGTGAGTTAGTATCCCAACATCCATGTGTGTACGATTTAAAACATCCGACGTACAAGTATATGCAGGCATGTATTCACCTTCTGTCTTTTCCTACTGCTTTACAACCACGTTAAAATTATTTCGCCATCTTCTTCCTCTCTCAAAATATTCAAAAAGGTTCTGTCACTCTGATAACTTTTACTTTCATCCATCTCAAAATCGACTGGCGTCTGCGGTTGGAGTAGCTTCTTGGAAAACACCTCATACGACTGTCGCCACGGTCTGTTGGGACCGTAGCCGTGCAGCTCCAGCCGCAGTCGCAGGTTACTGTCGCAGCTTGGACAACGCACCTTAAGGTGAACTAGATCTGACTATGAAACTGGCCCTATAACAGCGACATTGGTATCAAGCTAAGATTTTTATACATTATTTGATCATTTGTGTATTTTAACAATAATCTAAATTCTTAACAAATTAACACGTCATTCTTTATAGCACGTTTAATCTCATTCCTCCCGCCTCGGTGGCGTAGTTGGCTAATGCACCAGTCGTGTTGAGCTAGACCACCGAGGATGGGGAGATCGAGGTTCGAATCTCGGTCGGGTGAACTGGAGGGTTTCCTAAATGGTTTTCCACTCTCCCTCCACGCAAATGCGGGTTCACTTCCTCTAAATTCTACCTTCCAAATTCCTAATCCATTAGTGTAATTAGTACTTGAGCGTATAACCCGAACGGGTAGTAAGACGCGGTGCTAAATAATAATAATAATAATAATAATAATAATAATAATAGTAATAATCTCATTTCTATTCAAAGAGTAATTTTACTGGCATTGTATTTTAAATTGTTTTTATTCAACATTCTATATCTTGATTAGAAAAATACCTTAACACTAATACATCTCTTATTAAGTCTAGTTTTTTGTCAATTATTTTCATAATGTTTAATGAACGTTTACTGATTTAGTCCATTTGCATATTATAAAAACATTACTAGTACATCAATTTTCAAGTCTTATTATTTCATAAGATTTTTTCATTCTAAAATAATTATTTATCTTTTAAAATGTATATATGCACTGCTTTCCATCGTAGACTAAAAAAAAACACAACAAAATGTGATGCCATGTTCTAGCTGTGAGGTGGGCTCATAACGTTCATATATATATATATATATATATATCATCAAATTATTCGTGAAGATTTTCACTTGGATTAAATTTAAATGGAAAGTTATAAACTGAAGACAGGAATTGAGCTCGGATACTTTTATTTTGCGTGCCAATGTTCTACCAGTGAACCACATTTAAAACTAGAAGATGAGATTTTTTAACTTTTTGTTATTGTTATAATTTTCATATTTAAACAGGCGTCTCCATCATGGGCAGCCCATGTGCCCAACAGTGCTGTTAGTAATGCTGGGATCACGATCAACTTAACTTTAACTTAACGTAACATTCACTTAAGGTACGCTTAACTTAAGAAAACAGATTTGTGATCACGATTCACGTAACTTATAACAACTCGAGCCAAACATCTGCATTCTCGAGTATGATCTGTGATTTGTACTATTTGTAAAGTGATGATCTGTGAATGTCTACAGTTTTCAATCGATATTATAAATATCTATTAATAAACTTTTTTTTTATAAATTTAGCTTTTCTATTTTAGTTTATTTACTTTGTTTCAATGTCTGATCACTAAAACTTAAGCTAAAGAGTAAACCTTGGTCATAATACAAACAAATTAATTACTAAATATCCCTGTAGACGTCACACGCATAATGATTGGCTGGCTAGATCACGTGATACCCTTCATGTAACGTTCTCTTAACGTGAAAGACCTCCAAGGACATCTATTAAGTTAAGTTAACTGAAAGTGAGATTTAAGTTAACTGCATCATGATCGCTTCCATTTAAAAGCACGAGGAGATCTTTTATGCCGGGATCACGATCAACTTAACGTTAACTTAACGTAACGTTCAGTTAAATTTAACTTAAAGTTAACTTAACGTATGTATTATCACGATTCACGTAACTTAACGTAACAACTCGAGCCAAACTTCTTCATTCTCGAGTATGATCTATGATTTGTACTAGTTGCACAGTGATGATCTGTGAGTGTTTACAGTTTTCAATCGATATAATAAATATCTATTAAAAATCTTTTTTGATAAATTTAGCTTTCCTACTTTAGTTTAACTATTTTGTTTCAATAACTTATCACTAAAACTTACGCTAAAGAGTAAAGTGAAAGACCTCCAAGGACATCTATTACGTTAAGTTAACTGCATCGTGATCGCGTCCATTTAAAAACACGAGGATATATTTTATGTTAAGTTAACTTTAAGTTAACGTAAAGTTGATCGTGATCCCGGCATAAGCGATGCAAGCCCACCAATGCGAGTACAAGATGGTGTGTGCTTACCCGTGTGGTTAGTAGGCAGTGCAATCCCACCAATGCGAGTACAAGGTGGTGTGTGCCCACCCGTGTGGTTAGTAGGCAGTGCAATCCCACCAGTGCGAGTATTGGGTAGTCAAAATATATTCCATTAAATATGTTGTTCGCCGCGAAATCTAGGCGGCTTACATCGGAAGCAGCTTATTATTATTACTACTACTACTATTTGTGTTAGGTAAGTTTATTCTTGTTGTTCTAAACAATATGAAGGTGAAGGACTGGGATTACACCTTCATTTATTTGTGAGTTGTGGTCTTGAGCTAAGTTCACAATTCGAGATTGAGGGGAGAGAGTAAATTAATTTTAAGGAAGGAAACGTTGGCGCGCCGGATTTAGAAAGCAAGGTCTGAATCGAAATAAGGCAAACTTGAAATCAAGATATAAACTCTCTCACAGGGCACATAATTGATTCTCTCTCTTTCTCTCTTTGTTTATCTCTGTCTCTCTAGAGAATTGATCTTAAATAGTTAACAAGACTTCAAATAGCATTATTACAAAAGAGAAAATTTACATATAGTCAGTTCACCATAAGAAGAATCTTTTAGAACGCATCCAAAACAACAACAGGAGGCCAACATTGGCAAAAGCTCACTGTATACTATTATAGTAAGATTATAGTAGGAAGAAACTTTCAGAAAATACTAACTTTATTGTTACCACCATTGATATAAAATTTTGCTTTATTTATTGTGTATTGAAACCACATATAATCAAAAGTGATAGCTGAAGATCAAAAGACTTGACGTATTAATTCCAATCACTACTCATATTATTTCGCTGTTTCAGGTCTTCGTTTATGAAATACCATAACCAACGATAAAAAGAAAATTAAATTGAAAATTGTTTTAAGGTAGAACTTTTAAATGATATGCGCGTGGGAGCTCAGTCTCGAGAGTGATAAGTGTGATACGCGGTGACACCTTTTGGTTTGTGTGCACGCGCGCGTGTATGGGTGTGCGCGTGTGTGTGTGTGTGTGTATGATAGCGTAGCTTTAGACTATGCTCAATATAACTCTTTTCTCATAAAGTTTAACAATATTTTAACTGTGTTTCTATGTTGCTTTAATGTATATGAATTTATCTTTAGTTTTTTATGTGATTATTTGTGTATTTTTTATGTATATTATTTGTTTAGCTTATATTTTAATTGTAATTTTTGTTTAGGTATAAGAAAAGGCGGTAGTCTTAACTTCGCCATTAAAGTCGATTATTATTATTATTATTATTATTATTATTATTACTATTTAATAATTGTTTTACTAACTTTTGTTGCTGTCAAAAAAAGTATCATCTGATCTGAATCTAATGGTATTTATCTTATTGCCAAAATTGGCAGCACTTGACTGTCTCAACGGCTGTTTGACGTTTATTAACATTTCCAAAAATATGTATTATACCGTTGCGGTGTTAGTAGCGCCGTTTAAGATTCTTGCTACAGTCTAATTTTCATATAAAGATCTTATAAAATAGCTAGAAAAGTTACTAGATCTACGTATGTTCACGTATGAATACGTATAGTCATGTATTCTTCACTTTTAATAGATATTATCAATACTTATGAAATAATAATAGTAGTATAGTGAAACGTTATCTATGTTGACTACAAAGAAAATATGTTTAGTACCTACCAAGTATTTGTTAGGAGGACTTATCAATCAATATTAAAGATAAATGTTTAGGACATACAGTATATTTGAAGCCATTTGGAGAAAAATACCACAATATAATAACTAAAATGGCACACCTTAATAGAGTCTGTTTCCTTACTATAAATGTTTGATCATATTGTTTGCCCTGATAAGGACTTAGTGACTGTCTAGGAAACAAAGCAAGCAGAGACCCAACATGTTTACTAGTAAATCCTAATTACTTATTATTCATTGCAACACACAAGTTTATTCAGTGAATCTGTAAGGCAAATAGACGGGATTATTTTTGTTATTGTAGCATTTAGTCCGTTTTTATCTGAGGCACGTGAATACAGCAGGTCCCACTGTAATACTGTAAGCTTTTTTTCCCCTCCGCATCTTTATTTTCGTCCGAGCTATCCGCATTATTATTATTAGGTTTTATGTCTTACGACAGGGTAATTCTATATGCATATTTACAATTAAAGGGTATGGATAAGTAAGGTAGAATTTAAAGAAAATGTATCGACGTTGTTATGGAGGGGTTGTAAGAGAAAAATTTTCAAAACACCCGACCGGGATTTGAGCCCTGACTTCCCCGTCTCCAGTAACCGGGTGTAATGAGATTTTTTTTCAGAATGTGCTTATATCTCCTTTAAACTATACCATCCTTGTTCCTACTCAATTCTTGTAGCTAGATTTGTACAATACAAGTTGGATGGGTAGTAAGATGTGAAGCAAACAAATATTAAGTTTATCCAGGGAAACCCGGCCATAACTGATGCATGTCCAATTCTCATAAGATGAACTATATCTGAGAGATTGAAAAGTTATTAGATCTACTTTCACTTATTCATACCTCAATTCATGTGATCGGCAGTTGTCATTGTTGATAGATATTATTAGTGGTTATGGCCAGCCTCTTGGTCATGTGTTCATCATTACTGGCTATTGATTTAGATATCCCGGGTTCAATTCCTGGCGGATCATAGGCATTTTTTTCCCGAAGGGAAATTGTTTTTGTGGTTATCAAGATCTGGATAGTTAGGCTTAGTTGGGTTTAAGACTTCTACTGGCACCAGATAATCATCATTATTTTCACATCATCTCATTGGGTAAGCTGCACCTACATGGTGTCCCAACCTCAGCAGACGGCTGTATATCCGCCACTTTCAGAAGAAGGCCAGGGATGTCTAGCCGACAAATCCTAGTAGCATACGCTAAAAATATATAAAAACACTATTAATATAGTAAAATGTTTTAATCTCTGGCTGCAAAAAAAGTTTTTGTATGATTTTTAATTAAATTCCCATTCCTATGAAAATTGGATTGTAGCCCTATTATTGCATTCCGGTCTTAACCAAGCCGTCTAAGAAGATAATCCGAGAGTGTGCAGTAGTGTGCGCTATAAATTATAAATAACTGGTCGGAATATTAAGATACGGGCGGCACGCACGCGCACGAATATAAATCATATCGGGGAGTACTTCACCAGCACACCACCACCGTACAGGATGTTTCAAAATCAGGTTTTTGTTTTTAGCACCTTGTTTTACTAGCTGTCCAGGTTATAAGCATATGTATTAATTACGCTAATCAATTAGGGATGAGGATGGTTGAATTTAAATTAAGTGTACCCATATTTGCTTGGTGGGAGAGTGGAAAACACTTTAGAAGAAACCACTAGTTGGGATTTGTACCCCAATCTCCCCGTTATCGGCAGTCTAGCATACTGCGGTAGTCAGGCCTTAGACACCGCGGCCACCGAAGCCTTTCAAAAACATGTTCACACCTCTTATTTGTTGGAGATTAAGGTGGTATAAAATGAAACGCGAGTTATGGATAATATTTTTAGAGTTTTTTAAACAAAAGGATTTTTTGGTAAAAAACAAATTAAATTGTGTCTTCAGTGGTAGGTATCCAAGGTAGTTTAATCTCCTGACTATAATAATATCAACAGTCCTTGAACATTTACCATGAGACTAGTGGCATCAAACCAGGACTGTTAAGAGAATGATATGTAGAAAATTAAATTAAATTTATCTACTGAAGCGTTATTTGGTTTATTTAGCCAAAAAAATACCTTAATTTGAGTTACCTTCTACATCCCCTAAAGAGTCTATCTCAGCCCAAGCCTGATTCGTAGCTGAGGTAGGTATAGTAAGATTTGGATAGAAAGTTTGAAAAGATAAAAACTTTTTTTTACTGTCATTATTATTAGTGATATTTTAAAGGCATTCTTACTTACTATCTACCAAAAGTTACAGCTACAGATCACATGACTTCATTTATGAAAACATAAAATAAATCTAGTAATTTTATAACTCTCTTCCTATAAAAATTTGACTATAGCACAGCATTGTAATGCGTTAGTCCTGAGTCTTTATTAGAAAACAATTGAATTTAGAACGTTGAAACGATTTTACTATGATTTAAAAAAAAGCAACAACATTTAAAAGTGACTATTTTATTATGAATACTCTCTTTCATTTATTCCGATTTCACTGTTTTCAATTAAATAATGCATAAAACCGTACTTTGATGCAAGTTTTCGTTCTAGAGTTATCTTGTACGGTATCTAATATTCCGGTTGATCGGTTTGTAACTCTACATTTAACTATACAAGAGTCTGGTTTTCTAATGTGAATGGAAGATCTTACGTTTCAAAACAACAACAAATATCCTCAAATAAATTAGTATTGTATGTTGTAACTATAATAACAAATAATAGTATTAGTTCAAGAGGGCCTTGGTATGCAAGAATTTACCGCGCTTACTTTCATCTTTAACCCAATATTAAATTCCACGATGAGCTATTTCGAAATATGGCTCATGCCAAAATAAAGTAGAAAGATTCCTACAGGGCACCTTTTATTTAACAACCCTTTATTTTGAGTTTTGTTAATAGAAAAAAAATAATGAAAATGTAACATTATCTCATTTTCAACGACATTTAATTATATTTGCAGCGCTATGAGACCAAGTTTGATAAACAAAAGTGCTCTAGATTTAATTTTCCTCTAATATAATATATACTGTAGTATTTTTTATAGACTAATAAAAGAAAAATTTAAGATATTTGAAAACTAGCAGCGAGCTTTCCTCTTACCTTAAGATAAGAAGTCTTGTAGTTTTCTTTCCCCTCTTTCTTACTGACATGACAAAGGGTGGTTGTAAGTGGAGCGTGAAAGGGAGCATATGCCCAAGCAGAATAAAGACGTAGGTCCATAAACTAAACAGAACATATGAATAATTTTAAGCTGTGTGGCCTGACAGTGATTGATACTTTCTCGCTTAAAAGTTGTCAATGTCATGCAACTTTGCTAGGAAGTGAGCTAGGCATTTAATTAGGCCCTATATTACAACTTTGGGATTTGATCTATTGATTTGATCCTGAAAATACCCCTTTATTTTTTGTCCGGAAAATTTTATTTTATTTTCCTGGGAAATAGAAATAATGCAATAGAGATTGTCCAAGCTGTAATGATACTGATTTAGACCGCTCTCATATATTAAAAAGTCATGGATGAAGGTATTTTTCTTAAATAAATTGTATGTAAATTATCCTTTTAAGACTTCATACATGGAAAATCACGCGCTTTTCAGAAATAATGTAGAAGGATTGCACCATTAAAACTTATTTTTTATTTCAAAATTTAACTCCGTAGTATTTACCAAACAAGCAAGAGACGTTAGCTCCCTATACCCAATAGAAAGCTAGCCTTCAAGACACCTGTCGCAGGGACGCTTTCGATTTGTTGGTTTTGACACTGGTCACGAGAGGTCCAAGGGGTAAGGGGTAGTTCATATATAAGCTGTTTGTGCGTATGAACACACAGAGTGCCGGCGACATAAACCTAGAGAACGTGTAATATCACGACAGTACTACTAACTTAAATATAAAGAATACACAGTAGATAATCTGTAGCTCAATAAAACTTTATAATTTTACATAATATCTTTGTACCGAAGATAAAATCACTTCAATAAATCGTGTGCAACATTAACAGTTGTATTTATTCAAGTAAAATATCATAATAATTGGCGCTCGATCACGGGGCTATAAATACCAATTATATCTCAATAATACCGTAACGTTTCAATTGGCGCCCAACGCGCAACCGTATCTTAATAATTGGCGCTCGATCACGGGGCTATAAATACCAATTATATCTCAATAATACCGTAACGTAATAAAGCTTTAGATCTAACATTTTAGTTTAATTTCTCGTAATGTCGCCAACCCCAGCCAGACACAATATCATCAAATGAGTTACAATAAAGCAATAACAGCGAACACTGTTCTCTTCTCACTCTAACATATCGACTTCAGCGCTTTAGTGGATGAATGTGTCACTATCGTAGTGTCTGCTGTAGTCCAGGTATATGAACACTTCAATATCATATCATCCGCATAGATGTCCGCATGGTCTAAGGCGTCACTCTCGCAATATACTATACTGCCAATGACGAGGAATTTGTGGTTTAACCTCGGTTGGGTGTACTTAAGGTGGTTTTCCCTCAATGGTTTCCCACTCTCTCTCTCTCTCTCTCACACACACACACACACACACACACATCAAGGAAATGCAGGCACATTTCCTTTAAATTCAATCCTCCTCATAACTAACAAATTAACATAATTTGTACATAAAGGTATAACCCAAACGGATTAGTATGACGTGGTGTTAATGTATACATATGTACTCGTACTAAATCAAAGCCTTTATGGGTGCAATTCAATGATCTGATTCAATGATTTTAAAATGCTAACCGAAAAATGATCATCTCTAATTGCAATTGTCATTGTTTGTCTGTATTTAGCTATTATTTGCTAACAAATTTTGTCACTCAACAAATCCTACCTCTCACTCCCACCACTATCTGATGGCTTTGTGTAAAATATGTAATAGTCTCTATGGATTAAAAAACATGACATTTTAGAACATAGGAAAATTAAAAAACCTAGTATTTGGGGAACACGTCCTACCTAATAGTTCAATAGCGATAGCTAATGTTATCGATTCTTTACTTTCAATACGAGTACGGTATTGATACTTTTCTTCCGATACTTGAAACCTGTAGAATATCGATCATTTTCCTACGATACCACATTCCTAATGGAAAGGTAGGTGTGGATAAAATAGGTTGCGAGGGGAATTACAAACAGCTTTGTTAACTGCAGAGGGAAAAGGG